>JANIIK010000827.1:7500-19106 GCA_027704905.1 Muraenolepis orangiensis
GATGTAGTGTTCTCAGACGGCTTTGTTTCATCTCAAGGTGAGCAAGCCGTTACCGTATGGAGACCAGGCCTTTAATTAGAGATGAATATATGATCAGATCAAGGCCAGAGAAGCCCTGTTGGCCGGCGGTTCCATTTCTGGATTCTCTTCAATGACACCAAGTAGCGTTTGTAATCGTCATCAAGGAGGCGGCTTATTGAGATGATGAATCCCCTCTTAGATCATCAGCTCAATGGTCAGTGGTGGTTGGAGTATTGGAAAGTCTTTAGTGATTTCCTACTTGGGAAGATATCAGGCAATCCCACTTGGGGTCACCTGATTTGCATACGGTGTGGCGGGTGGTCGCTGTAGATATTTGATGACATGTTTGTTTTTACTTTTTTAGCATAGAGTGCTCTTTTATAGCAAAAGCCATGATGTACCAACTCATCTTGGATCCAGCATTCAAAGCAGAATTTGGACAATGCTACAGCCCAACTTGTGGGGTGAGACTGCACAGCGCACGGGCCGGACACCAAGAAGTGTGAGGGCCGGTGTTTCCTGTCTTATTACTAAGTACATTCATTTAAAGATGAACTCATTTGCGAGCGCTGGAGGTGAAGATTGAGGTTTCAGAAGACGATTTAACCGTGGCCTTTTCCTACTAACTACACAGGACGTTTGAGCTTGTCTTCCCACTAGTGGCTATGGGAAAAGGTCGTTGTTTCACCAATTCTGGCCCAGAGTTTGTGTCGACTGTTGACGGCCAAGGAACATTTTCACAATGGCAACATGATGCTATCGTTTTGGTTATCGGTCCTCTTCTGGGTTTGAGATGAATGGTCAGCCATATCACTTTTGCTTGTGGTTCCACCGGGCAGGTTGTTGTTGTCCAGTACAGACCCATTCCATGTAAAAAAAATGGATGTTGGGAACCACTGCTTATTTTTTTGAAGTAGATCAAATGTGTCTCCCAGGTGGCTGTTCCAGCGTCATGCTAACATCTCTACATATGCCATACATTACATCTGCATATGCAATTTCAACTGGAATTCACTGTTTTGTTTATATCTCACAAAGAGTTGACACAGTCGTCCACTATAATAAGGAACAACAGCGATAATAACAGTCATCAAGATATGGTATTTGTGCCGCTTCATTCTCACATGACCTTTGTACTAATGTGCGGCAATCATGTTTTGGCAATTTCCTTTCCCTAAAGTGGTTGTAAAGCTCACAGCCGCTTAACAAATGTGCTTCCACCTGTGGGTGAGCCTGGGACCGCTCTCTGTTTGCTGTGAGGAAGGACTGTTATTCCACCTGTGGGTGAGCCTGGGACCGCTCTCTGTTTGCTGTGAGGAAGGACTGTTATTCCACCTGTGGGTGAGCCTGGGACCGCTCTCTGTTTGCTGTGAGGAAGGACTGTTATTCCACCTGTGGGTGAGCCTGGGACCGCTCTCTGTTTGCTGTGAGGAAGGACTGTTATTCCACCTGTGGGTGAGCCTGGGACCGCTCTCTGTTTGCTGTGAGGAAGGACTGTTATTCCACACTGGCCATATGGCCTTTCTGGTGACATTTGTACCAGATCTCCGGGGTGGATCTTCTTTGGCCTTTCCCCCATCTTTATGTTTTCCCTTCAGCTGACAAAAGGAATTCATTACAGTCGTAATTACAATTCACCGTTCTAATGAAACCCAAACACGTCACGGCGCCATCTAAATGGCTGGAGGATTAAATCCTCTTTATTGGTCATATACATGCACACACACTGTGTGTGCATGTGTGCACACAGTGAAATGAGTTTCTCTGCATTTAACCCATCCTAGTATGAGGAGCAGTGGGCAGCTATTTGATATACAGCTGCCCGGGGGGGAAGTGCAGGGGGGTCCGGTACCTTGCTCAAGGGAGCCTCGGCAGTGTCCGGGTGTTTCAGGTTCGAGGACTTGAACCCGGCGACCCTCCGATCCCCGAGCCTAGTCCCGACAGATTAAACTATCCCGCCGCCAGTCAGGAGCTGTGCTGCCGCCATAAACGTCGGAGCACGCAAAAGGCCACGATAAAAGGCCCCAACTGCCAATTTAGCCACAAGTGGGAGCAGAAGGAAGAGGCTTTAGCAGACGTTTGAGTGACAGCAGCTTTCCGAAACAACAAGCAAATGAGCATGCCTGAAACAAACAGCTCCCATCCTGCCCAGAGGCAGAGATCAATACCCACTCTAGACCCACTGGGCTGTGGCGGAGGAGGGGTTGGGCGGGTGGGGGGAAGTCAAACCTCAACTGCACATTTAAACACCACAGACTAACGGGGCCTATCGTCTCACAGAATTGTACCGTTGGGGTGAGCCGTGTCGGGAAACAAAGGACAAATTAAACCGGTCAATTCTCACACCGTCGCTATGGCGATGTACGGGCTGTATGGACCCAGCTTGTTAGCATTGGCGCCACGAACGCACACGTAAAACAGAGACGCAGCAGAAACATAACGTGCCACCCGTGTTGAGTGACAATCTGCTTTTTTTTGCTGATGGTGAAGACGAGACTGAATTTGTGAATGCTGTCAGTCAAACCAAAGGTCTTGAGACCAATCAGTGTGTGATTAAACCCCCTTGATTCTGATTGTTTGTACGGCGTCAACGCGGATTGCAAACTGCCAGGCGGTTGCCGGGGAATCGCTGTCTCGCCCGTTTATTTGCATAGCGCTGTTTTTATTTCAAGTCAAGTTGCGTGTTGTGTCAAAGTGAGTTCATTCCAGTTAGGCCCGTTAGCCTGAAGCCAAACAACACTCACACTTCATGACTAGTCTGCAAAGAGAGCTCAACTCATTCTGTCAGTCAGCCCCCAAAGCATTGTGCCCCATACTGGTGGTGCTGGTAACTTCCTACAGTGACTCATACAGCTGACAGCTGGATGATGACTGAGAAATATCTTTATACAGAGTGTCAATATAGATGTGAGATGCTTGGATATGATTATATAGCTATAGAACCACTGTATGTGTGTGTGTGTGTATGGGTGTGTTTACAAAAAAATATATGCAGTAGCAATTAATGCAAATAACGGCTCGCTAATTTAATCGGTAAAATAGCCGTCTAATTCCAAAAATTGCTATAATCAGAGTGAATGATACATACAAACGCATAGTGCATAATTAATTACACAACAAATGATGCCTAAAGGTCAACAAACACTTTCAGAATGAAGACGATGTCCATACTGTCGTTAAGTCAGACAAACCGGAGCTCTGAAATGACCAACTGACTTTCCCACCTGGAATTCCGAGTCGGGCAACCGGTCAATTCATTTGGGAGCTCATTTGTTGTCAGGTTGTCAGTGGAATCGTACGGCCGGCAGATAATCGTGTCACATCCGCTGTCCCAACTGGGTCCAAACGTCCCAGTTTGATCTATCATTATTTCAGTCATGAAGCCGTGTTTGAACCAACCTCCGTCATGGGTTTGTTTTATATATATCATATTTTAATATCCCCTTTAACAGTGTATAGAAAATATATAGAAAATATAGAAAAAAAGCCTTTTAATGGGATTTAGGATCTTAAATCACCTGGAATTCCCCTGCTTGTGTTGACAATTTAAGATAAGAGCAACAAGAAAACATTGACATTCTAAGGAACCGCTCGTTAGCTAAGGTTAGAAAGAAATAACCAGAAGAACAACTGCAGCAGACGACGCTGCCGCTAGCCAGGAACATGGCTGCTTGAGGGCTCCTCCTGAAGACAAGAACACAGGCTGATGAGGACTCACTTGATTACACATTGGAATTCATTAGCAGTTTGAATGATGGTGAACAGAGCAGATGGAACATGCTAGAGATCCTCTCCTCCAGTGTGTGTGTGGTGGGGGCTGTTTTAACCTGTGTGCCTTGATTAACAACCACCCACAGGTGTGCAGCCTCACCAGCCAATCGGTCCAACTCAGGCCAGGTGAGGCTGCTTCAACCAGCCACCAACCACACACACACACACACACACACACACCCACACTCACACACACACACACACACACACACACACACTCCACAACTACAAGTTATTTAAAAGCAATGAATCAATCCTAAAAGCCAAGCGTGGTCCTGCTCCGATGCTGCTGAGATACGAGTCAACGCTCACCATGAAACCGTCCTTCACCTCACAATCACAATGAACTCCAAGATAATAATGAATAACACGGTTATGTCCAAACAAGCCAGAAACAGCCTGTTTGTTTCATCAATCTCACGTGGTCCGGCTGCCTGGGAGAACTGCTCTACCGGTCCCCATGTGTGTCAGGTGACTTTTCTAATGAGCGTGGGAGGAGGCGGACGGCCCACAGACGTCACCTCCGCCTCAACAGTTGCGGTGTGTGGCAGAAGTGTGTGCGGAACTGTCAGGGTTTCTGCACGCGTATCTAATGAGCTAACCGGTTTACTCTTGAGACGCCCATGTGGGACAGATGAAGATCCCTTTCCCTCCGACTCCAACGATCTCCTTGTGCCGAGTGACGTGAAAAGTGTACATTTTCAGCCCACTAAAGTCCATCCATTTGTAGTCCATTAGCTGTCAGTAGAAGCCAGCGCGGGCCTGTTCTTGGCCCGCTCCATTCATATGAGTCACATAGCGGCGCTGATGCATCCCAACATGGTGGTCATGGTGTCTTCTCCTTGTAGCTGAAGAATAGCTTCCTTGTGTCCTGGTGGCTCTGCCTCTCCGTGGCGCTGAGCCCCCAGGCCACGCAGGCCGTCTCTGGTCCATCTCTCCTGCCTGGGGGCACTGGGTTTGTTCGCCTGCTGGATTCAATGTTACTTCCCTTTTGTGGTTGTTTTCAGATTCTAAAATGTGTTGTTGTGTTCCCTGATAATGTTGTTCTTGTTGCATTTCTGTGTATGTGCTCTGTCTTTCTGTGTGTCCCTCTGCCTCTTTTCTCTCTCTCTCTCTCTCTCTCTCTCTCTCTCTCTCTCTCTCTCTCTCTCTCTCTCTCTCTCTCTCTCTCTCTCTCTCTCTCTCTCTCTCTCTCTCTCTCTCTCTCTCTCTCTCTCTCTCTTTCAACCTGCTCTGGAGAATGTTTTGACGGCTTCGCTGTTTTGCCAACGTGGTTATTATTATTATTTTTTAATCCAAGGTAAAGCACATAAATGAGTCACGAATGCCAACCGCTGTTTTAGTTTGCCGCTCTGTGATGAGTGATGAGAGTATTATGAGGCTATCGGTAGCCTTCTCCTCCTCCTCTTCATGTACCGCACGCACGCGGGTGACTTATGAACGGCTCTGATCCTCGCTCCATTCGCTTTAGTCTTTTGTTCCAGTGGACACGAGAGAGTGTTAGCGAGACCACATTTAGCCCCTCCTACCCCCCTCCGCTCCTATTGGCCCCCTCTGACGTGTGCATCGCTCCAATGGGGACATGGCACGCATTCAGTCATGCTGTACACCAGTGTGCGAAATACCCGTCAATAATCGGGGGGGTCCCCATCTCCCGTTTATTGCGCAATATACCGGTCGAAGATTTGTCAATATGCAGTAGGCCTATACAATATTTCATGGATGCAATCCAAGACAATCAGTAGTAGCAGCGTTTCTCAACCGGGGCGCAGTAAAATAATTATATATTCTAACGTTCATATGAATGAATACGCGACCGTTAAAGAGCCATCTGTTTTCGATACTATGCGAGGAAATGGGAGCAGAGCTGGTCTCACACACACACACACACACACACACACACACACACACTGCGTAATCTGCGTCTAGGGAGGGGCAGGCCTGCCTGCACACACCCACCCACACACACACACACACACACACCAACTTGAACGCCAAGGCTAATTATGCTATTCTTCTTAACCCCGGAATCCACACAGGACATACGCACACGCTCATCTTATGCACAGCAAAGATCGAAAAAAACGTCTTTTACCTTAAGTGAGAATAGACCAAAGATGCCTCGGCTCGACTTCTTCTCGTTGCCGTCCTGGTTTCCAAGAAGAAGAGAGACGATGTCCTGCTTTAATCCAGCTTTTCACAAACGGCACTGGGTCGAACTTGTCCAAAGGGGGTCCGTTTAGGTCCACAAACAGAAGCGAAGACAGGCTCTCCTCGCGCAACCTGTTGCGGCTCTGGTTGTCGGTGTTATTCACGGCGGAAAAGCCTCTTTCGCACTCAGCAGACGCATCTTTGACTGACAGTTCTAGTCTGTGCGCCAGGCAGTGTACAGACTGCACGTTCGGACAATTGTTTTTGAGTCTGACGACAAGCCCACTGGCTTTTCCCGTGAGCACTGCAGCCCCATCGGTGGCTATGCTTATTAGGTGCGTCTTCAAAAAGTCATCATCCATTCCAGCTTTATATAGACTCGCCATCATCGAGTTATAAATTGATTCAGCATCGACCCCATCTGTAAGTTCCACTATATCCAGGTGTAGGTGTAATATCCAAACGTCTGTGAGTTTTTGAACACCCTTGAAGCCAGAGTAGGTGAATAACGGGAGTCTTGAACGCGAACGACAGGACCACATGTATAGTTTACCATTTAATTAATAAAAGAAAAACATAACATGTCAAATCGCTCGTCGCACGGTCAAAAACTATGACGTTACTATCTACGCTGGTTCCATTCAAAAAGCTCCCGCTGCCTTCTACCCAGCTGATATAAGTGGTCACATGACCGTTCCGGTCTATCAAAATAAAGAAATGTTTTTATCACATATTGTCTCATTTTAAACAAACAAAGTCTTATCAAATCATGAAATCATGACAAATCTTTTTAAACTATAGACTATTAAACTATTATCAAATTGAAATATCAAAACATGAATATAGGACATATTAATGAACCAATTCCTAAATTGGCTTCTACAGGTACATTGTCAGTACTTGTACTCAGTAAAATAGATACATTGACAATACATGTACTCTGTATAATAGGTACATTGTCAGTTCATGTACTCCGTATAATCGGTACTTTTTCAGTACTTTTACTCAGTATAATTGTTACATTCTCAGTACTTGTACTGAGGAGAATAGGTACATTGTCAGTACTTGTACTGAGTAGAATAGGTACCTTGTCAGTACTTGTACTCAGTAGAATAGGTACATTGTCAGTACTTGTACTCTGTATAATAGGTACATTGTCAGAACATGTATTCAGTAGAATAGGTACATTGTCAATAGTTGTACTCAGTATAATAGTTACATTGTCAGTACATGTACTCAGTATAATAGGTACATTGTCAGTACTTGTACTCTGTAAAATAGGTACATTGTCAGTACATGTACTCTGTATAATAGGTACATTGTAAATACATGTACTCAGTAGAATAGGTACTTTTTCAGTACTTGTACTCAGTATAACAGGCACATTCTCTGTTCATGTACTCAGTATAATTGGTACTTTGTTAATACTTTAACTCAGTATAATAGGTTCATTGCCAGTACTTGTACTCAGTAGAATAGGTACATTCGCAGTGCATGTACTCAGTAGAATAGGTACATTGTCAGTACTTGTACTCAGTAGAAAATGTACATTGTCAGTACTTTAACTCAGTATAATAGGTACATTGACAATACATGTACTCTGTATAATAGGTACATTGTCAGTTCATGTACTCAGTATAATAGGTACTTTTTCAGTACTTTTACTCAGTATAATTGTTACATTCTCAGTACTTGTACTGAGGAGAATAGGTACATTGTCAGTACTTGTACTGAGTAGAATAGGTACATTGTCAGTACTTGTACTGAGGAGAATAGGTACATTGTCAGTACTTGTACTGAGTAGAATAGGTACATTTTCAGTAGTTGTTCTCAGTAGAAAAGGTACATTGTTTGGTGGGGGGCAGTAGCTCAGTGGATAAGGACTTGGCTTGGGAGCCGCAAGGTCACCGGTTCAAGTCCAGACACCAGGTTACTGCCTAAGTGCCCTCGAGCAAGGCACTCCTGACACTGCTCCCCGGGCGCTGTCCTAATGGCTGCCCACTGCTAACACTATGATGGGTCAAATGCAGAGGTCCCAGCTATGGGATGTATGGGATCTGTCTGGATGTGTTCAAGAGTCCAGCTACCATACCATGTGGACACACACTTCTGTAGAGCGTGTATCACCACGTTCTGGGAGGACCAGGTCCAGTTCCAATGTCCTGTTTGCAACAAGCTTTTCCACACAAGGCCCGATCTACGGGTCAATACCCTCTTATCAAAGATAGTTGATCAGATTAGATGGCCAAAACCGGTCAAAGAGCAGGCTTGTGTTGAACCAGGAGAAGTTCCCTGTGGCGTTTGTACTGGGACCCAGCTGAAGGCTGTCAAGTCCTGTCTAGTGGGTCTTAGCTCCTTCTGCCACTCCCACCTGGAGCCACATCAGAGAGTCGCAGGCCTGAAGAAACATAAGCTGGTCGAGCCTCAGGATCGTCTAGAAGACAGGATGTGAAAGAAACACGGCCGACTTCTGGACCTCTTCTGCCAGACTGAACAGGTCTGTGTGTGTCAGTTATGTACAGAGGGGGACCACAGGTCCCATCCTGTTGTACCTCTGAAGGAGGAATATGAGCTGAAGAAGGCCCAGCTGGGGAAGATAGAGTCTGAAGATCAGCAGATGATCCAGGAGAGAAAAAGAAAGGTTCAGGAGATCAAAGACGCAGTAACGCACAGCAAAGAAGACGCAGACCGAGAGCTAGCCGATGGTGACCAGGTTCTCGACGCTCTGATGAGCTGCGTTAAAAAGTCAGCCTCATCAAAGAGCTGGAGCAGGAAGTTAAAGATCTGACCAACAGGAGCTCAGAGGTGAAGCAGCTCTCACATACTGAAGACCACCTCCACTTCCTCCAGAGCTTCAGATCCCTGAAGAATCCTCCAAACACTAGGGACTGGACCAGGGTGGAGGTCCCTCCCCAGGGTGGAGGTCCCTCATACGTAGGGTTCCCCCCTGGATCAGCTGAAGGAGACACTGGACATGGAGATGGAGAAGCTGCCTGACCTGAGGTCGACTCTAAAGAAGTGTAAGTGTCTGTTTAGTTTGAGTCATCACAACAACACACTCTTCAACAAACTCTTCAGATGGAAAGTCAATCCACACAGCAGGAGGTGACGTCCTACTGGGAAGGAACATGGAGGACAAAATGTATCTTATCAATATATTAATATAGTGATAGGATATATGATGGTGGACATCATGTATCTCATCAATATTATTATTGATAACCATCACAATGAATCCTTTTATTTTTAATATATTCAGAAACATTATTTAAAATATTAATATTAATATATAATAATGCATATATTAATTTAATCATATTTGTATGTGTATTTTAGATTCAGAACACGATCTAAAATATATATATTCATTTATTACAATATATCTAATCATCGTACTTATATGTGTGTATTTAAATGTATTTAGAAACATGATCTAAAATATATCTATTAATATATAATAATGTATATATTATTATATTATAATGTATATATTCATTTTACTTATGTGTGTATTTTATATTCAGAAACATAATCTAAAAGATGTATTATAATATATAAAAATGTATATATACATCATACTTATAGGTGTGTATTTCCGATTCAGAATATTATCTAAATAAGACCTAGTTACCTAGGATCTAGTCCCTTTGACAAAGTTCCCTAGTTACTAGTTTCCTAGGACCTAGTTTCCTTTACTCTAGTTTCTTAGGACCTAGTTTCCTAGTTTCTAGTTTCCTAGGACCTAGTTTCCTAAAACATAGTTTCCAAGTTTCCAAGGAAACTAGGTCCCAGGAAACTAGGTATTAGGAAACTAAGTCATATGAAACTAGTTCAAAGGAAACAAGGAACTAGGAAACTAGGAACTAGGAAACTAGGGCCTAGGAAACAAGGTCAGAGGAAGCTAGGAATCTAGGTCCAAGGAAACAAGGAAAGAAACAAGGAAATAGGAAACAAGGAACTAGGAAACTAGGTCCTACGAAACAAGGTCCTAGGAAGCAAGGAAACTAGGTCCAAAGAAACAAGGAACAAGGAAACTAGGAACTAGGAAACTATGTCCTAGGAAACAAAGGCCAAGGAAAGTAGTAAATAGGAAACTAGGATTTAGGAAATTAGGAACTAAGAACTTGAAAACCAGGTACAAGGAAACAAGGTCCTAGAAAACAAGGGTGTAGGAATCGAGATGCTAGAAAACTAGGTGCTAGAAAACTAGGGTGTAGGAATCTAGGTGCTAGGAAACTAGATAATTGGAAACTAGGAATTAGGTAACTAGGTTTTAGGTAACTAGGAAATATGAAACTAGGAATTAGGTAACTAGGTGTTAAGAAACTTGGAAATAGGAACTTGAAAACTAGGGTGTAGGAATCTAGGTGCTAGGAAATTAAGAAATAGGAAACTAAGAATTTGGTAACTAGGTGCTAGGAAACTAGGAACAGGGAAACTAGGAATTAGGTAACTAGGTGCTAGGAAACTAGGAATTTGGAACAAGGCAACTAGGAAACTAGGTCCTAGAAAAATAGGGTGTAGGAATCTAGCTGCTAGAAAACTAGGAAATAGGTAAAAAATGTGCTAGGAAACTAGGAAATAGGAACTAGGAAACTAGAAACTAGGAAACTAGAAACTAGGAAACTAGAAACTAGGAAACTAGGTCCTTGGAAACAATTTACTGCTAACTTTGAATGATGTCCTATCTATAAATCAATAGAGTACTTTCCAATCAAGTACTTTTTCTCCCTCAGTCGTTATTCACGGCTCCACCTAAAGGGTTTATTGAACTGACTCCAAACGGCTCATATCTTGATGACCTCATCAGGAGTATTTCTGTGTAGACTCATCATGTCTTTCCTTCTCTCCCATCAGATGAGTGTGAACTCACACTGGACCCAAACACAGCCCACAGAGAACTCTCTCTGTCTGAGGAAAACAGGAAGGTGACGAGGGTTGGAGAGGAGGAGTCGTATCCTGATCACCCGGAGAGGTTTGACTACTGGCTCCAGGTGTTGTGTAGAGAGGGTCTGACTGACCGCTGTTACTGGGAGGTGGAGATGGAAGGAGAAGGTGTTTATATAGGAGTGACATACAGAGGAATCACTAGGAAAGGACGGGGTTTTGACAGCTTGTTTGGAGGGAACAACAAGTCCTGGAGTCTTTATTGTCATGATGATCGTTACTCTGTCCTGTCCAACCATAGTGAAACAGTCATAGATCTCCCCCCCTCTAACAGAGTAGGAGTGTATGTGGACCGACCTGCTGGCTCTCTGTCCTTCTACAGAGTGTTCCCAGATGGAGGAGGGTCCTCAGACACACTGACACTCATCCACACCTTCCAGTCCACATTCACCCAGGAGGACCTCCTCCCTGGGTTTGGGTTAGGGGGTTATGGTTCCTCAGTGTCTGTGTTGCTTGTAGCAACACACACACACACACACACACACACACACACACACACACACACACACACACACACACACACACACACACACACACACACACACACACACACACACACACACACACACACACACACACACACACACACACACACACACACACACACACACACATATACAGTATAAAGACTCACACACACGCACACACACACATATAGAGAAGTACACACACACATATAAATTCATACACAGATGTATACAAAAATACACACACAC
>JANIIK010000828.1:0-2500 GCA_027704905.1 Muraenolepis orangiensis
TGCAACCAAAGTCATGTACATCCCCTCAAGTCTTTCTGTTCCCCGGACCTGGAGTACCTGATGCTTATGTGCCGTCCATACTGGCTACCTCGGGAGTTTACAGCGGTAACCGTGACCGCTGTTTACATTCCCCCACAAGCCAACACGGACACAGCGCTGAAGGAACTGTACGGGGCTATCAGCGAACAGGAGTCGGCCCACCCCGAGGCTGCTCTCATCGTAGCGGGGGACTTCAACAAGGCGAACCTGAAGAAGGTTCTCCCGAAGTTCTACCAACACATAAAGAGCAACACACGGGGCGAGCGGATCCTCGACCACTGCTACACTCCCTTCCGTGATGGCTACAAGGCCCTCCTCCGCCCACCGTTCGGCAAATCAGATCACCGCTCTATCCAGCTACTCCCCGCCTATAGGCAGAGACTGAAGCAGCAACCGATCGCTGTGAGGGAGGTCCAATGCTGGTCGGACCAATCAGATTCTACGCTGCAGGATTGTTTTGATCACGCTGACTGGCACATGTTCCGCGTTGCCTCGGACAATAACGTCAACGAGTACGCGTCGTCGGTCACCGGGTTCATCAAGAAGTGCATAGATGACGTTGTTCCGACCAAGTCGGTTCGGATATATCCCAACCAGAAACCGTGGATTAACGGCGATGTTCGCGCTGCCCTACATGCGCGTAACGCCGCCTTTGGTTCCGGGAATACGGAGGAATATACGAGAGCCCGTTACGACCTCCGTAAGACCATCGTCACTGCCAAGCGGGAGTATAAGGACAGAGTGGAAGATAAATTCAAGAAACACGATGCGAGGGGTATGTGGCAGGGGCTGCCAATAACGAACAGAAGAGGGAGAACCAGTTGTGTAGAGAACTCCTCTACCTCCCTCCCAGGAGAGCTAAATACATTTTTTGATCGGTTCGACGTAAACGGCAGCCCGCCGAAGCCAGCACCGACTGGGGAGACCAGCCAGCTGCGCATCTCGGAGGCGGATGTGCGCCGCACCTTTAAGCGGCTGAACATCCGTAAGGCGGCAGGCCCCGACGACATCCCGGGCCGCGTCCTCAGAGCATGCGCAGACCAGTTGGCAGGAGTCTTTGCAGACATCTTCAACCTCTCCCTGTCCCAGGCTGTTGTCCCCGCGGTCTTCAAGATATCCACCATCGTGCCTGTCCCTAAACAAACCAAGGTAACATGCCTGAATGACTACAGACCTGTGGCCCTCACCTCGATCGTTAGCAAATGCTTCGAGAGGTTGGTCAAGGACTTTATTTGCTCCGTGTTACCTACCACGCTGGACCCATGGCAATTTGCATATCGTCAAAATAGATCCACGGACGACGCAATTGCCATGGCCCTCCACACTGCCCTTTCCCACCTGGAGGGGAAGAACTGTTATGTGCGAATGCTGTTTGTGGACTACAGCTCAGCATTTAACACAATAGTTCCTGCAAAGCTCGACACCAAGCTGAGAGGTCTAGGCGTACCCCCATCCATGTGCAGCTGGATACTGAACCTCCTGTCGGACCGCCGCCAGGTGGTGAGGATGGGCAGCACCACATCAGAGCCACTGACCCTCAACACGGGAGCCCCCCAGGGATGCGTGCTGAGCCCTCTCCTCTACTCCCTCTACACCCACGACTGCATGGCTATGCACAGCTCCAACGTCATCGTCAAGTTTGCTGACGACACGACAGTGATGGGCCTGATCGCCGGCGACGACGAGACAGCCTACAGGGAGGAGGTCGGATCGCTGGAGCAGTGGTGCCAGGAGAACAGCCTCGCCCTCAACGTCAAGAAGACCAAGGAGCTGATCGTGGACTTCAGGAGGCAGAGGGGAGAGCACAGCCCTATCTCCATCGACGGCGTTGCAGTAGAGAGGGTCAGCAGCTTCAAGTTCCTCGGCGTGCACATCTCCGAGGACCTCACATGGTCCACGCACACCACACACGTGGTGAAAAAGGCCCAACAACGCCTGTATTTTCTCAGGCGTCTGAAGAAATTCAGCATGGGCCCCCGCATCCTGAGAACATTCTACAACGGCACCATCGAGAGTGTTCTGACAGGGTGTATCACCGCCTGGTACGGGAACTGCACGGCACTCGAGCGCAGAGCGCTTCAAAGGGTGGTGCGGACGGCCCAGTATATTGTTGGAGGTGAGCTCCCCTCCCTCCTGGACATTTACAACCAGCGGTGCGTGGCCAAGGCCAAAAGAATTATAAAAGACATTGCCCACCCCAGCCACGAACTTTACTCACTATTACCGTCAGACAGGCGATACCGCAGTATCAAGTGTCGTACAAATAGGCTTAGAGATAGCTTCCACAGTCAGGCCATCAGGCTGCTGAACAAGGGCGTATAACATATAACAATGTATATTTTATTACATTGATTTATATATATATATTGCTCTTTTCTGTGCTGATTTTTGCATTTTATAAATTGCATTTTTTATTTTTATTTTATATTCCTTATTCTATTTTTTATTCTATTTTTTATTC
>JANIIK010000828.1:17500-22500 GCA_027704905.1 Muraenolepis orangiensis
TCATCGTTTCCCTCGCTGACACAACCAACAACTGCAGAGTCGTCCGAGAACTTCTGCAGATGGCAGGACTCTGAGTTGTATTGGAAGTCTGAGGTGTACAGGGTGAACAGGAATGGGGAAAGAACAGTTCCCTGTGGAGCACCAGTGCTGCTGACCACAGTGTCAGACACACAGTCCTGCAGTCTGACAAACTGTGGACGACCCGTCAAATAGTCAGTAATCCAGGACACCAGGGAAGAGTCCACCTTCATCGCCGTCAGCTTACTTCCCAGCAGGGCAGGCCGGATGGTGTTGAACGCACTGGAGAAGTCGAAAAACATGATTCTCACAGTGCTCCCGGGTCTGTCCAAGTGGGCGTAGGCACGATGGAGCAGGAAGATGATGGCGTCCTCCACTCCCAGTTTCGGCTGGTAGGCAAACTGAAGAGGGTCCAGTGATGATCTGACCAGGGGCCGAAGAAGCGTCAGGACCAGCCTCTCAAAGGATTTCGCCACGTGGGACGTCAGCGCCACCGGTCTGTAGTCGTTTGAGGTGCTGGGACGTGCCTTCTTCGGAACCGGCACCAGGCAGGATGTCTTCCACAGCACAGGGACCCTCTCCAGTCTCATGCTCAGGTTGAAGATGTACTGCAGGACCACTCAGCTGGCAGCACATGTTTGAGGACCCTCGGGCTGACGCCGTCAGGACCTGCAGCCTTGTCTGGATGGAGCCTGCACAGCACTTTCCTCACCTGCTCAGCTGTGAAGGTATGTGAGCCGTGTGTGGGGGCTGGAAGAGTCACTGATGTGTTGATGGGGGAGGGGTGAGGTAGTGGTAGAGGGGGAGAGAGAACAGGTATGTTGATGCTGGAGAGGGACGGTGGGGGAGGGGGGACAGCAGGGCTGGGGGGCTGGAGGGCAATGGTTGTAGAGGGGCTGGGGGAGGGGGGGGGGGGTAGACCGGAGCCCACTCATTGAATCTATTGAAAAACAAATTCAACTCGTTGGCCCGATCAGGACCCCCCCCTATTGTCTGGCTACCAGGTTGTTTGTAGCCAGTGATGCTCCTCATGCCACTCCACACATCCTTCAGGTTGTTCTGCTGAAGTTTGTGCTCCAGCTTCCTCCTATAGTTGTCTTTGCCCTGCTGGATCCTCTCCCTCAGCTCCCTCTGAACCCGCCTCATCTGCTCCCTATCCCCACCTCTGAAGGCCCTCTTCTTCTCATTGAGCAGGACCTTGATGTCTCGGGTGACCCATGGCTTGTTGTTGGGGAAACAGCGTACAGTCTCTGTGGGAACAACACTGTCCACACAGAAGTTGATGTACCCTGTTATACAATCCGTGAGATCATCAAGGTCCTCTCCATGCAAATCACAGAGGAAATCCCAGTCTGTTGACTCAAAGCAGCCCCGCAAGTCCTCATCGGCCTCCTGTGACCATCTCCTCACAGTCCTTGTGGTCACAGGCAGCCGCTGTACTAGAGGCCTATACAGGGGCTGCAGGTGGATGAGGTTGTGGTCTGACCTTCCAAGAGGAGGAAGGGCAGTGGCGCTGTATGCCTCCTTAACATTGGCATACAGCAGGTCCAGTGTCTTATTTTCCCTGGTGGGACAGTCCACAAACTGCTTGAAGGTGGGCAGTGTTGCAGCCAGAGACACGTGGTTAAAGTCCCCAGATATCGCGATGAATGCTTCAGGGTGCTGTGTCTGAAGTCTCGCGACGGCGGAATGGATGACGTCACACGCGAGCGCAGCGTTTGCAGACGGTGGAATGTAAACAATAACAAGAAGCACATGGGAGAACTCTCGCGGCAGATAGTATGGCCGCAGACTCACGGCCAGCAGTTCAATGTCCGGGCTACACACACGTTCCTTCACAGTAACATGTCCAGGGTTACACCACTTGTTGTTAACGAGAATAGCAAGTCCCCCACCTTTCCTCTTGCCACTCTCGCGGTGCGTCCTGTCCGCCCGGACGGTTAGAAAGCCGTCCACGGTAACATTAGAGTCCGGGGTGTCCTCGTTGAGCCACGTCTCCGTGAAACAAAGCACGCTGCTCTCCCGGTACACCCGCTGGGTCATCACCAGGCCCGCTAGCTCGTCCATCTTATTCGCTAGCGACCTCACGTTCCCCATGGTGATGGAAGGGAGATATGGTTTATATCTCCGCTTCCTCTCCCGCTGTCTCTCCTGCTGTTTACGTCCAGCCTTGCATCCCCTGTACGTCCTCCTCAGCTCCCTGGGGAGGTCGGGGATGTCGGGCCTCTCCCGTAGCAGCGAGGTCTGTTGTAGCGACAACAGTTGACTCCGCGCGTAGACAATGGCTCCGCCGTAATGTTGAGCCACGACGGAGACGCGGTTCAGTAACAGTGTCCCCAGAATGAGAAACACGGCAAAAACTTCCCTAAACATAGCTGGCTGAGGGTTGCACAGCTACTTAACAAAAAACTATAATAAAAACAACAATAATATAAGAATAAATAACTAAAAAGTAAGAGGGGAGGGGGAGCAACTGTTGCTGGCTGCCGCTCGTAGCAGCGCCGGAAGTTACACTACTAGTTACACTAGTAGTGGAATAGTAGTAGTAGTAGTACTAGTAGTGGAATAGTAGTCGTAGTAGTAGTAGTAGCTGTGAGTAGTAGTAGTAGTAGTAATAATATTAGTAGTAGTAGTAGTAGTAGTAGTAGTTGTAGTATAAGTAGTGGATGGTAGTAGTAGTAGTAGTAGTATTAGAAGATGTAGTATTAGTAGTAGTAGTAGTAGTTTTAGTAGTTGTATTTGTACAGCATAACGAGACGTGAGCTTGGACTTCAAAATAAAAGACTAAATATTGCACCCATGAAATATTACAACAAATAATAATTATTAAACTTATAAAATACATATTACAGTTAAATTATGAACATGTACAAGTTGCACTTACACTCCCACTAAATCACACATTTCTCGTGAGATTTCACACTAAATGTTTGTACAAAGTAAACGTTTTACCCTTTGGAATAGACATGACCTGTAGATAACTACTTAATATGGAATCACAGGCAACAGGCAACTTTATTCTGCCTCAAGCAGAGTAACAACCTTGTGTACAGGTCTTTCAAGGAACACAGTTCTAATTGTGGGTTTCCCCTTTTTGTCAAATGTGGTTTGGCTAACCAATAATCTAAGTTTTCTGACCCTACTATCTGACCCTGGAAAGACTTCTGTGATTTGTATTTGGCAGTATAGCCAGATGAAGCTTGACTTAAGCGTCCTCCCACCCTCAGGATACCTTCTTTATCCAGGAATGGATTTACCTTGCACAGGTGTGTGTCTTTGGCCTTGTTAACTGCTTTCATTTGTTTCACGCTCTTTAGCTTATCTGAGAAGGACTCATTTTGAACTAGCTGATGATAAAGTCTGCTTCTTTCCTTTGTTCGATGGTTGTACATTCATTGGTTCTTTGTTTCACACCTTGGTGTTCTTTGGCATGTCGTTTCAGTCTTGCAACTGCTCTTACTACCCTTGACCAATCAGAGAATTTCTGTAAGCGATCCAATAATGACCTGTCTTCTTTTGCCTTTGTGTTGCACACAATAGCCTTGCGAATTTCAGGATCATCCTCATTGATTTCTCCCACCTTGCATTCTCTTACAGGTAGGTCCTTTTTTAGTCTTCTTTCAAGACAATTTAGGCGGTGTACTGCGCACATCTTGTTGTCAGGTAACTTTGTCTTTCACCTTTGAATGGTAATGGCATTTCATAGTGACCATTCTCTTTGTGTGTGATGCTTTCTCTCAACTTCGACAGGAACTTGAGATCTTCTTGGGACACAGAATCCTCTTCTCCAGCTCTTTCTGAGAAGTCTGATTCGAGGATTTTTATGATGTCTGAGGGAGTAATGTCTAACTTTGTTTCGGCTCACATAGTGTACTTCAGTTTGACTGAGAGAAGGTTCTACACCTGGTGTCACTTGTTAACTACTATGGATGGCTAAGCCAATGGCGTCTCCGTAATCTAGACAGGGATTCAAGTTTCCAACAATACTCCATCCAAGGTCTGTACGCTGTGCGTAAGGTTGATTTTCTTTGCCAGACACAACTTCTCTTGGAAGTAAAGCTTGTGAGCAGTTGTACCCTATGAGCAGACCCACTTCACAGTCTTGCAGAGGTGCAATCTCTCCTTGGAGGTGCTCTAGATGAGACCAAGCTTTTGCAGTTTCATCTGTTGGTATGTGAGTTCTGTTGGCTGGAATGAAGTCACGTGTATAGACTGGTGGTAAGGGAATCTTTTTACCAGAGTAAAAGCATCTGACTTGTAGGTTGTTCACTCTTTGAGCGCTTACAACTGTGGTTCTTGAGGTCATAGTAGATAGCTTGAGCTTACTTGTTCTTTACTTGCTTCCAAAGCCTCAGCTACTTCACTTAGCACAAATGTTGCGTCACTTTGAGAATCCAACAGAGCGTATACAAGGATTTCTTCTGCTGGTTGACATGTGGATGAAAGCCAGACTGGAATTATAGCAGCTGTTTGTGTGTTACCTTCACCAAGTATTACTCTGTTGGAGGTAGCCGCTGTGGTTCTTTCTTCTTGTTGTGTTGGTTGAGGTCTTTCTTTGTATCTTTCTTGATTTGTATTTAACCTTTGTGAACTGAAGTGTTGATTGGCTTGTGGTGGTCTTTGTTCTTCCTTTGCACGCTCTTCATGCAGACAGGTAGGATGTTGCTTCTTGCACACTTCACATACACTCCTACTGTGGCAGCTCCTTGACTGATGGCCAGTCTCGAGACATCCAAAGCATAGCTTCTGAGCTTGAATGTACTTGATTCTGTCTGGAACAGCTTGCTCCATGAACTTCCTGCAATTGTGCAAAGAATGCCAATTCTTCTTACAGAGAATACATGTTAAGACTGTGTTTTCGTCTGAACTTGTGGTCAGTGTCTTTGCTGCAAAGCTTTGTTGTCTTTGAGATTTAGTGTTTTCAGCTTCACCTTGCTTCAGTGATTGCAATGATGTGACAGGGTTACAGGCAATCTTTGCTT
>JANIIK010000828.1:30000-95000 GCA_027704905.1 Muraenolepis orangiensis
GTTAGGAGAAGCATTAAGAGAATCTTTATTGATGGATAACTGGCCATTGTGCTATTGTGACCACATGGCCACATAGACACACAGCTCCACAACACAGTGAGAGGGAAAAGGACTTGGCTCACACACCCATTAGTCAGCTGATGTCACAAAGTGCTGGACCAGTTGAGGCTCACCAAGTGACTGATTGGCTTTAATTGGCATCTATTCTGAACTCTAAGAAAGTGCATCTAGTGCTTGATGACACGAACATCAGGACAGAGTTTGGCCTCCAAAGAGGACATTAGAAACAGGTTCAGTGTGTGGAGTCTAATGGATTTCCCTAATAAACGGCCAACACGCTCCTCATCTGGACCGGAGCGTTTCCCTGACTTTTATTAAATGTCTTTTTGATCACCAGTGTTGCTTTGACCATTTGAGTTCAGACTAAGTCTTAAAGGGCATCGCTGACAGGGAACCGGAGGACCTGTGAGCACATGCTAGACCTCAATGCCTTTCACAGTACATTTATTACCATGGATTCAACCTAGGCTACAATGTTTAATGTATAACAGAAGATCAAATACAATATATATATATATATATATATATATGTATATACACACTGTAGCTATTTATCTCTATATATATATAGATATATATACACACTGTAGCTATTTATCTCTATATATATCTATATATATAGAGATATATATACACACTGTATCTATTTATCTCTATATATGTCTCTATATATATATAGTAGGGTAGTAGGTAGGGGTCAGAGTTCATTAAGGAGCAGGTAGGGTTTAGGGCTCATTAAGGAGCAGGTAGGAGTCAGAGGTCATTAAGGAGCAGGTAGTGGTTGGGCTCATTAAGGAGCAAGTAGGGGTCAGAGGTCATTAAGGAGCAGGTAGGGGTTAGGGCTCATTAAGGAGCAGGTAGGGGTCAGAGGTCATTAAGGAGCAGGTAGGGGTCAAAGGTCAAAAAGGAGCAGGTAGGGATTACAGGTCCTTAAAAAGCAGGTAGGGGTTAGAGGTCATTAAGGAACAGGAAGGACTTAGAGGTCATAAAGGAGCAGGTAGGGGTTAGAGGTCATTAAGGAGCAGGTAGGGGTCAGAGGTCATTGAGGAACAGGTAGGGGTTAGGGGTCATTAAGGAACAGGTAGGGTTAAGAGGTCATTAGGAGAATGTAGGGGTCAGAGGTCATTAAGGAGCAGGTAGGGGTGAGAGGTCAATAGGGGTCAGTTAGAGGTCAGAGGTCATTAAGGAGCAGGTAGGGGTTAGGGGTCATTAAGGAGCAGGTAGGGGTCAAAGGTCATTAAGGAGTAGGTACGGGTCAGAAGTCATTAAGAAGCAAGTAGGGGTAAGAGGTCATTAGGAGAATTTAGTGGTCAGAGGTCATTTAGGAGCAGGTAGGGGTTAGAGGTCATTAAGGAGCAGGTAGGGATAAGGGGTCATTAAGGAGCAGGTAGGGGTCAGAGGTCATTGAGGATTAGGTAGGGGTTAGGGGTCATAAAGGAGCAGGAAGGGGTTAGAGGTCATTAAGGAGCAGGTAGGGGTAAGGGGTCATTAAGGAGCAGGTAGGGGTCAGAGATCATTGAGGAGCAGGTAGGGGTTAGGGGTCATAAAGGAGCAGGTAGGGGTAAGGGGTCATTAAGGAGCAGGTAGGGGTCAGAGGTCATTGAGGAGCAGGTAGGGTTTAGGGCTCATTAAGGAGCAGGTAGGGGTCAGAGGTCATTAAGGAGCAGGTAGGGGTTTGGGCTCATTAAGGAGCAGGTAGGGTCAGAGGTCATTAAGGAGCAGGTAGGGGTTAGTGGCTCATTAAGGAGCAGGTAGGGGTCAGAGGTCATTAAGGAGCAGGTAGGGGTCAAAGGTCAAAAAGGAGCAGGTAGGGATTACATGTCCTTAAAAAGCAGGTAGGGGTTAGAGGTCATTAAGGAACAGGAAGGACTTAGAGGTCATAAAGGAGCAGGTAGGGGTTAGAGGTCATTAAGGAGCAGGTAGGGGTCAGAGGTCATTGAGGAACAGGTAGGGGTTAGGGGTCATTAAGGAACAGGTAGGGGTAAGAGGTCATTAGGAGAATGTAGGGGTCAGAGGTCATTAAGGAGCAGGTAGGGGTGAGAGGTCAATAGGGGTCAGATAGAGGTCAGAGGTCATTAAGGAGCAGGTAGGGGTGAGTGGTCATTCAGGAGCAGGTAGGGGTTAGGGGTCATTAAGGAGCAGGTAGGGGTCAAAGGTCATTAAGGAGCAGGTACGGGTCAGAAGTCATTAAGAAGCAAGTAGGGGTAAGAGGTCATTAGGAGAATTTAGTGGTCAGAGGTCATTAAGGAGCAGGTAGGGGTTAGAGGTCATTAAGGAGCAGGTAGGGGTAAGGGGTCATTAAGGAGCAGGTAGGGGTCAGAGGTCATTGAGGATTAGGTAGGGGTTAGGGGTCATAAAGGAGCAGGTAGGGGTTAGAGGTCATTAAGGAGCAGGTAGGGGTAAGGGGTCATTAAGGAGCAGGTAGGGGTCAGAGGTCATTGAGGACCAGGTAGGGGTTAGGGGTCATAAAGAAGCTGTTAGGGGTAAGGGGTAATTAAGGAGCAGGTAGGGGTCAGAGGTCATTGAGGAACAGGTAGGGGTTAGGGGTCATAAGGAGCAGGTAGCGGTTAGAGGTCATTAAGGAGCAAGTAGGGGTTAGAGGTCATTAAGGAGCAGTTAGGGGTAAGGTGTCATTAAGGAGCAGGTAGGGGTCAGAGGTCATTAAGGAGCAGGTAGGGGTCAGAGGTCATTGAGGAGCAGGTAGGGGTAAGGGGTCATTAGGGAGCAGGTAGGGGTAAGGGGTCATTAAGGAGCAGGTACGGGTCAGAGGTCATTAAGGAGCAGGTAGGGGTTAGAGGTCATTGAGGAGCAGGTAAGGGTCAGAGGTCATTAAGGAGCAGGTAGAGATTACAGTTCATTAAGGAGCAGATAGGGGTCAGAGGTCATTGAGGAGCAGGTAGGGGTAAGGGTTATTAAGGAGCAGGTAGGGGTCAGAGGTCATTGAGGAGCAGGTAGGGGTAAGGGGTCATTAAGGAGAAGGTAGGGGTCAGAGGTCATTAAGGAGCAGGTAGGGGTTAGGGGTCATTGAGGAGCAGGTAGGGGTCAGAGGTCATTGAGGAGCAGGTAGGGGTCAGAGGTCATTGTGGAGCAGGTAGGGGTCAGAGGTCATTGAGGAGCAGGTACAGGAGAACATATCTTTATTAAATGAACATGCTGTTCATTAACAAGCCCTTTTTAGAATTTTAATATACACAGAATATCAAAGTACTATAGAACTATAGAATGACATATAGAGAGGTGTCTGTATCTGTGTGTGTGTGTGTGTGTGTGTTTATCTCTAAAAATGTGTCTGTGTGTGTATGTGTGTTTTTATTTCTATAAGTGTGTTGTGTGTGTGTGTGTGTGTGTGTGTGTGTCTCTGTGTGTGTTTGTGTGTGTGTGTGTGTTTGTGTGTGTGTTTGCAGAGTCTGTGTTATTCATCTTGTTAATATGAATACTTGAACTGCTCTATTTTTGTGTTTGCGTACCTCAGTGTTATGCTATTGTCTGCTTCAACTAATGTACACCTTGTAAGTCACTTTGGATAAAAGCGTCTGCCAAATGCCCTAAATGTAAAATGTAAATGTAATGTGTGTGTGTGTGTGTGTGTGTGTGTGTGTGTGTGTGTGTGTGTGTGTGTGTGTGTGTGTGTGTGTGTGTGTGTGTGTGTGTGTGTGTGTGTGTGTGTGTGTGTGTGTGTGTGTGTGTGTGTAAGAGAGAGAGAGAAAAATAAAGAACAATAGCAGCAGAGAGAAAGAGTGATGAACTGAGTCAGACCTCAGACCCCTACTGGCTGTCCAAGGAACTGGTCCTCTGGTCTGGTTTCCTTAAGTATCTCTCCAATATAAAAACACTTATTCTCTTATTGAAACCAGTTAGAATGATCCAGAAATGAAGATTACACATATTAATCCCCACAGTTAAACGAGAACATGCAAAGTTATTCCTTTCACTCCTGCATTCTTCTGGATCATAGAAGAGCGATCAATAGGTGGTCCAGAAAAGAGAGGATTATCAGCATAGTATCTACGGTGATACTTAGTAACTAGTATCTAAGTTATTAAGTCCTGGAAGATCAACCTAAAAGGTGAGCTCTACCTCTGGTTTAGTAGAGTAGGTTATTTGCTCTGTAACCGTGGAAACAACCCATATGTTCCATACAAAGAACAGAGAACAAAGGAGAGAACAAGCTTCTTTCCTCATTTGCATACAAACAACCTCGTCATCGGGTTGGATTTACAGTCGTATCATGGCGACTCAAACTCCCTTTCCCATAACCCCTTGCGTCACAATCTACCATGTGTTCCACAAAGAACCACAATCCACCATGTGTTCCACAAAGAACCACAATCTACCATGTGTTCCACAAAGAACCACAATCCACCATGTGTTCCACAAAGAACCGCAATATACCATGTGTTCCACAAAGAACCACAATCTACTACGTGTTCCACAAAGAACCACAATACACTATGTCTTCCACAAAGGACCAGAATCCACCATGTGTTCCACAGAGAACCACAATATACCATGTGTTCCACAAAGGACCAGAATCTACCACATGTTCCACAAAGAACCACAATACACCACGTGTTCCACAAAGAACCACAATCTACCATGTGTTCCACAAAGAACCACAATCAACCATGTGTTCCACAAAGAACAACAATCTACCATGTGTTCCACAAAGAACCACAATCCACCACGTGTTCCACAAAGAACCACAATCCACCACATGTTTCACAAAGAACCACAATACACCACGTGTTCCACAAAGAACCACAATCTACCATGTGTTCCACAGAGAACCACAATATACCATGTGTTCCACAAAGGACCAGAATCTACCACATGTTCCACAAAGAACCACAATACACCACGTGTTCCACAAAGAACCACAATCTACCATGTGTTCCACAAAGAACCACAATCAACCATGTGTTCCACAAAGAACAACAATCTACCATGTGTTCCACAAAGAACCACAATCCACCACGTGTTCCACAAAGAACCACAATCCACCACATGTTTCACAAAGAACCACAATACACCACGTGTTCCACAAAGAACCACAATCTACCATGTGTTCCACAAAGAACCACAATCAACCATGTGTTCCACAAAGAACAACAATCTACCATGTGTTCCACAAAGAACCACAATCCACCATGTGTTCCTCAAAGAACCAAAATCCACCATGTGTTCCACAAAGAACCACAATCTACCATGTGTTCCACAAAGAACCACAATCCACCATGTGTTCCTCAAAGAACCAAAATCCACCATGTGTTCCACAAAGAACCACAATCTACCACGTGTTATTCAAAGAACCACAATCTACCATGTGTTCAACAAAGAACCACAATCTACCACGTGTTCAACAAATAACCGCAATATACCATGTGTTCCACAAAGAACCACAATCTACCACGTGTTCCATAAATAACCGTAATATACCATGTGTTCCACAAAGAACCACAATCTACTACGTGTTCCTCAAATAACCACAATACACCACGTGTTCCACAAAGAACCACAATCTACCACGTGTTCCACAAAGAACCACAATTCATCATGTGTTCCACAAAGAACCACAATCCACCATGTGTTCCACAAAGAACCACAATCCACCATGTGTTCCACAAAGAACCACAATCTACCACGTGTTCCTCAAAGAACCACAATCTACCATGTGTTCAACAAAGAACCACAATCTACCACGTGTTCAACAAATAACCGCAATATACCATGTGTTCCACAAAGAACCACAATCTACTACGTGTTCCTCAAAGAACCACAATCTACTACGTGTTCCTCAAAGAACCACAATACACCACGTGTTCCACAAAGAACCACAATCTTCTACGTGTTCCACAAAGAACCACAATCCACCACGTGTTCCACAAAGAACCACAATCTACCATGTGTTCCACAAAGAACCACAATCCACCATGTGTTCCTCAAAGAACCAAAATCCACCATATGTTCCACAAAGAACCACAATCTACCACGTGTTCCTCAAAGAACCACAATCTACCATGTGTTCAACAAAGAACCACAATCTACCACGTGTTCAACAAATAACCGCAATATACCATGTGTTCCACAAAGAACCACAATCTACTACGTGTTCCTCAAATAACAACAATCTACTACGTGTTCCTCAAAGAACCACAATACACCACGTGTTCCACAAAGAACCACAATCTACCATGTGTTCTACAAAGAGCCACAATCTACCATGTGTTCCACAAAGAACCACAATCTACCACGTGTTCCTCAAAGAACCAAAATCCACCAGGTGTTCCACAAAGAACTACAATCTACCACGTGTTCTTTAATATCCTCCTAAGCCAATTTTACATAACATTATTTAATCACCAGTTTAAACCCCTTGGTTAAACCCAAAACCACAACTCTGTACTTGTTAACCTCCCTAATCCCTATGGATTCCACTTTATTAACAAGCTTCCTTGCTAATGTACTTCACTTTAACTCATCAGTTCTTAAAGCTACATGCTCACTTTAACTCATCAGTTCTTAAAGCTACATGCTCACTTTAACTCATCAGTTCTTAAAGCTACATGCTCACTTTAACTCATCATTAGATTAAAGAGAGCAGCGTTTCCTAGGGGCAGGAGGTATATTCCTATTCCAGTGAAGGAAACAGTCTCAAACTACCGAGCCCCTAGTGGCATCACACATTCTAAAGCCAATGGGACTCAAAAGTAAAGGCCTTAGTTTAGGTAGTCAACCAGGTATTCTCATTATTATTCACATCATTGATATGAAATCTAATCACCTGAGCCCAAATAGTGGCTTCCCACTTACTTCTTCACTTTTACCAATCATGGTATGAAGCTACTTGTGTTTCCTAAGGGCAGTAGTAGGAACCTTAATATTAACCTTTTGGTTAATATTAGTTTGAACCAAATCCTGTTTGTGACGCCAATTATGTAGTATCATTTATTTATTGACACAAAGCATCAAATCCTCACCTACTGCAGCAAGAGGGAGTCTGCCGTGCCAATTGGTACAGACTGACCAAGCGTTTCCTTGTCACCAAGTATATGCGTTTTCACACATTCTTTGGCTTCTACGTCACTTCATTCTTATTGGTCAAACGTTCCCCATGGCTCTCCTTATGGCTTTGGCTCATGTTACATCCATAGGATCCCGTTGAAAGCAGCTCAAAACCTTGTAAGGGCCTAAAGGCACACCAGCAGATAACACATCTGGAACATGTCTAACTGGCCCTTAAGGTCCACCAGCAGATAACACATCTGGAACATGTCTAACTGGCCCTTAAGGTCCACCAGCAGATAACACATCTGGAACATGTCTAAATGGGCCTTGGGGTAAACCAGCAGATAACACATCTGGAACATGTCTAACTGGGCCTAAAGACACACCAGCAGATAACACATCTGGAACATGTCTAACTGGGCCTTGGAGTAAACCAGCAGGTTTTGTTGTTACCTCATTGTCCCTGCAATGTTTAGAGGATCAAAAGACAGTGTTTTAGATTATAATAAGGGTGTTAAAATACACTATAAAAGGTAATCTCTTTTAATTCTCATTTAAAGCTCAGCTCTTTTAATTCTCTTTTAAAGCTCATCTCTTTTAATTCTCTTTTAAAGCTCATCTCTTTTAATTAGCATATTTTCCAACTAAACAGTTGAACTGTGGACTGCCCCCCCTTGCGTTTGATTGGTTGAGAACTCCCCAGTAGAATCTGAGGTCTTAGTGAACCTGGGACAGGAGTTTACCACCTTGTGCCGTCCTCTGGAGTTGTCTTCTTGTTAACGTCATATTACTGAAACATACAAACAGTTTAAAAACAGTTGTACCGTTATTTAGTTTTTCCCTTTCTAGCAATAAGTCGTTGTAATCATTGACTTTAGATTAGTCTTCACCAGAGTCAGGATAAAGGACACTACTGCTGGTCTGTACGCTGTTGAGTTGGACACTACTAACGTTAAGCGTTTACAGGAGTCACAGCTTTTCCAACTTCTCTCATCCATAACCAAATGTAACGTTAACTTAACTCCACAGATCATATTCAGTTTGTCACTGGATTCATCTTAAAGAGGGCGGTTGAATGTGTTTACAGTTGCCTGTTATACCTGTTATGCCTGCGAGGTTCCCAACCACCCTGGGCTCCATCTGTTCTCCCCCCTACCGTCCGGTCGTCGGTTCCGCAGCATCCGTACAACGACTACCAGGTTCAAGGATAGTTTTATCCACAGGCAGTGACCTACTGAACTGCTAGGAGTGCTGCCACTATCATACAATTGTCATTAAGATTACACTGTCTTACTTTGCTGGACTCATTACAGTTACTGCACTGTTCTGCACTGAATTCATGATGCTGCTGCACTACTGGCACTTTAAAATGCTTTTTAAATGCTTTTTTAGACAATTCAACAAACACTCCATCAGTAACTTTATTGTTTTTATTGTCATTTAATTGTGTACAGTCTTGTTACAGTACAGTGTAAGTATAGTACATAGTATAGTATATTTTGTTAAATTGTAGTATAAACTCAAACTGCAGGAGAGAATGGGGAGTAAGCATTCCATTCTACTTGTTAAATATGGCAAATACAAATCTTGAATCTTGAACCTTGAATGAAGGAGCAGGTAGGGGTCAGAGGTCATTAAGGAGCAGGTAGGGGTTAGGGCTCATTAAGGAGCAGATAGGGGTTAGGGGTCATTAAGGAGCAGGTAGGGGTCAGAGGTCATTAAGGAGCAGGTAGAGGTCAGAGGTAAAAAATGAGCAGGTAGGGATTACAGGTCATTAAGGAGCAGGTAGACGTTAGGGGTCATTGAGTAGCAGGTAGAGGTCAGAGGTAAAAAATGAGCAGGTAGAGATAACAGATCATTAAGGAGCAGGTAGGGGTCAGAGGTCATTAAGGAGAAGGTAGGGAATAGAGGTCATTAAGGAGCAGGTAGGGGTCAGAAGTCATTAAGAAGCAGGTAGGGGTCAGAGGTCATTAAGGAGCAGGTAGGGGTCAGAGGTCATTGAGGAGCAGGTAGGGGTAAGGGGTCATTAAGGAGCAGGTAGGGGTTAGAGGTCGTGGCCAAGCCAAGTGCGCTGGCGGCGCACACACACACCTGTCAACAATGGTTACGGTGGTTGTCAGGGGGCGTGGCCAAGCCACGTGCGCTGGCGGCGCAGACACACACCTGTCAACAATGGTTACGTGGTTAGCAGGGGGCGTGGCCAAGCCACGTGCGCTAGCGGCGCACACACACACCTGTCAACAATGGTTACGGTGGTTGGCAGGGGGCGTGGCCAAGCCACATGCGCTGGCTATTTACACACACCTGTCAACAATCGTTATGTGGTTGACAGGGGGCATGGCCAACCCACGTGCGCTGGCGGCGCACACACACACCTGTCAACAATGGTTACGGTGGTTGGCAGGGGGCGTGGCCAAGCCACATGCGCTGGCGGTGCACACACACACCTGTCAACAATGGTTACGGTGGTTGACAGGGGGCGTGGCCAAGCCACGTGCGCTGGCGGCGCAAACACACACCTGTCAAATATGGTTACGGTGGTTGGCAGGGGGCGTGGCCAAGCCACGTGCGCTGGTGGCGCACACACACAACTGTCAACAATGGTTACGTGGTTGGCAGGGGGCGTGGCCAAGGCACGTGCGCTGACGGCGCACACACACACCTGTCAACAATGGTTACGTGGTTGACAGGGGCCGTGGCCAAGCCACGTGCGCTGATGGCGCACACACACTTGTCAACAATGGTTATGGTGGTTGTCAGGGGGCGTGGCCAAGCCACGTGCGCTGGTTGTTTACACACAGTTGTGTTTTCTGTGGAGTTATGTCATTTGTGTAGTTTTGTTATTTCTTATTTACACCTGTCAACAATGGTTACGCTGGCAGCGCACACACACACCTGTCAACAATGGTTACGTGGTTGGCAGGGGGCGTGGCCAAGTCATGTGCGCTGGCGGCGCACACGCACCTGTCAACAATGGTTAAGGTGGTTGACAGGGGGCGTGGCCAAGCCACGTGCGCTGCCGGCGCACACACACACCTGTCAACAATGGTTACCTGGTTGACAGGGGGCGTGGCCAACCCACGTGCGCTGATGGCGCACACACACACATGTCAACAATGGTTACGGTGGTTAGCAGGGGGCGTGGCCAAGCCACGTGCGCTGGCGGCGCACACACACACCTGTCAACAATGGTTACGGTGGTTGACAGGGGGCGTGGCCAAGCCACGTGCGCTGGCGGCGCAAACACACACCTGTCAAATATGGTTACGGTGGTTGGCAGGGGGCGTGGCCAAGCCACGTGCGCTGGTGGCGCACACACACAACTGTCAACAATGGTTACGTGGTTGGCAGGGGGCGTGGCCAAGGCACGTGCGCTGACGGCGCACACACACACCTGTCAACAATGGTTACGTGGTTGACAGGGGCCGTGGCCAAGCCACGTGCGCTGATGGCGCACACACACTTGTCAACAATGGTTATGGTGGTTGTCAGGGGGCGTGGCCAAGCCACGTGCGCTGGTTGTTTACACACTGTTGTGTTTTCTGTGGAGTTATGTCATTTGTGTAGTTTTGTTATTTCTTATTTACACCTGTCAACAATGGTTACGCTGGCAGCGCACACACACACCTGTCAACAATGGTTACGTGGTTGGCAGGGGGCGTGGCCAAGTCATGTGCGCTGGCGGCGCACACGCACCTGTCAACAATGGTTAAGGTGGTTGACAGGGGGCGTGGCCAAGCCACGTGCGCTGCCGGCGCACACACACACCTGTCAACAATGGTTACCTGGTTGACAGGGGGCGTGGCCAACCCACGTGCGCTGATGGCGCACACACACACATGTCAACAATGGTTACGGTGGTTAGCAGGGGGCGTGGCCAAGCCACGTGCGCTGGCGGCGCACACACACACCTGTCAACAATGGTTACGGTGGTTGTCAGGGGGCGTGGCCAAGCCACGTGCGCTGCCGGCGCACACACACACCTGTCAACAATGGTTACGGTGGTTGTCAGGGAGCGTGGCCAAGCCACACACACCTGTCAACAATGGTTACAGTGGTTGGCAGGGGGCGTGGCCAAGCCACGTGCGCTGGCGGCGCACACACACACCTGTCAACAATGGTTACGGTGGTTGGCAGGGGGCGTGGCCAAGCCACATGCGCTGGCTGTTTACACACACACACCTCTCAACAATCGTTATGTGGTTGGCAGGGGGCGTGGCCAAGCCACGTGCGCTGGCGGCGCACACACACACCTGTCAACAATGGTTACGTGGTTGGCAGGGGCCGTGGCCAAGCCATGTGCGCTGGCGGCGCACACGCACCTGTCAACAATGGTTAAGGTGGTTGACAGGGGGCGTGGCCAAGCAACGTGCGCTCGCAGCGCACACACACACCTGTTAACAATGTTTACGCTGGCGGCGCACACACACACCTGTCAACAATGGTTACGTAGTTGGCAGGGGGCGTGGCCAAGCCACGTGCGCTGACGGCGCACACACACACCTGTCAACAATGGTTACGTAGTTGGCAGGGGGCGTGGCCAAGCCACGTGCGCTGACGGCGCACACACACACCTGTCAACAATGGTTATGGTGGTTGTCAGGGGGCGTGGCCAAGCCACGTGCGCTGCTGGCGCACACACACACCTGTCAACAATGGTTACCTGGTTGACAGGGGGCGTGGCCAACCCACGTGCGCTGACGGCGCACACACACACATGTCAACAATGGTTACGGTGGTTAGCAGGGGGCGTGGCCAAGCCACGTGCGCTGGCGGCGCACACACACACCTGTCAACAATGGTTACGGTGGTTGTCAGGGGGCGTGGCCAAGCCACGTGCGCTGCCGGCGCACACACACACCTGTCAACAATGGTTACGTGGTTGTCAGGGAGCGTGGCCAGCCACACACACCTGTCAACAATGGTTACGGTGGTTGTCAGGGGGCGTGGCCAAGCCACGTGCGCTGGCGGTGCACACACACACCTGTCAACAATGGTTACGGTGGTTGGCAGGGGGCGTGGCCAAGCCACATGCGCTGGCTGTTTACACACACACCACTCAACAATCGTTATGTGGTTGACAGGGGGCATGGCCAACCCACGTGCGCTGGCGGCGCACACACACACCTGTCAACAATGGTTACGGTGGTTGGCAGGGGGCGTGGCCAAGCCACGTGCGCTGGCGGCGCACACACACACCTGTCAACAATGGTTACGGTGGTTGACAGGGGTCCGTGGCCAAGCCACGTGCGCTGGCGGCGCACACACACACCTGTCAACAAAGGTTACGTGGTTGTCAGGGGGCGTGGCAAAGCCACGTGCGCTGGTGGCGCACACACACACCTGTCAACAATGGTTACGGTGGTTGGCAGGGGGCGTGGCCAAGCCATGTGCGCTGGCGGCGCAAACACACACCTGTCAAATATGGTTACGGTGGTTGGCAGGGGGCGTGGCCAAGCCATGTGCGCTGGCGGCGCAAACACACACCTGTCAAATATGGTTACGGTGGTTGGCAGGGGGCGTGGCCAAGGCACGTGCGCTGACAGCGCACACACACACCTGTCAACAATGGTTACGTGGTTGACAGGGGCCGTGGCCAAGCCACGTGCGCTGATGGCGCACACACACTTGTCAACAATGGTTATGGTGGTTGTCAGGGGGCGTGGCCAAGCCACGTGCGCTGGCTGTTTACCAGTGGCGAAGCGTGTCTATCACAACTGGGCCTTCTGTAGACCAGGGGTTCCACAACTTTTCAGCCCGCGACCCCCAACATAACAGACCCCCCCCCCCCACTATCACCGGAGGGACTGAAACATTAAAAACAACGTGTGCACAGCAGGGGCGGAGCTAAAGGGGTGGCACAGGGTGGCACCCGCCCCCCCTGTGATCTGATTGGCCACCCTGTGTGCCCCCCAAACGCCCATTGGGTGTTGAGTGCTGTCAATCAGTATGACGTTGTGAAAATATCGAGAAGCAATCGGATTGGCCATCCCGTGTGTGCCTCCGCAATTTCATTGGCTCTTAGTGATGTCAATCAATGTGTGCTTCAGCTACTGAGCTAGAGAATCTGTATCACGTAACGTTAATCTCTTAGAAGAATGGCCGCATGTCGCCAGCGACACAATTTCACAAAGACCTGAGCCAGGTAAGCACAACACAACACTATATTTGTAGGTTAAAAAATACTGTAGGTACACACCTACTTTGTTTTATTGTATAAATTGTTTAAATTGTATATTGTTTAAAATGCTCTAATAGTAATAAATATTGCAGTATTTGAAAATTGACAGTGCTGTAAATAGTGTTTTTCTTGCACAATACATTGCACCCACTTAATCTGTTTTAGGCTACTGTTGGTGAGTTTACTAATGGCAGATGTTGATGAGAATATCATAAACAAGGGGACATGTCAAGCAGAATTTTAATGTTGACAGTGCAAAATGAAAAGGTCATGCACCTTCCTTACACAGTGAAAGAGTTAATGTAGCCAACAAAAATATGATGAATAAGACATAAATACACTGTGTAACTGTACAATTTAAGAAAAGTAACTATTTCCACTTAGTAGTCTAAATGTTGATGTGAGACGTCGGTGGCGGCCTTAATTTTTTACGGCAATTTTTTTGGGGTCACTTTTAGCTGGCCCCCCTAAGTTAACTGTTGTCACCCCTGTGCCACCCCCCTGAAAATGACCTGGCTCCGCCCCTGGTGCACAGAGCTTCACCATCGAGAACATCGTGAAGTCCAAGGGGGGGGGGGGGGGGGTAATCGTGAATCGTGATATTGAAAATTGTGTGGCTTTTTTTTCAGCTGCAAATGATACTGTCGTGAATCTGTCGGAATCAAAATTCCTTTATTCGTCACCCGTACATATATAAAAAATATCTATGCACACGTTATTATTAACAATAAAAACCTCATGGTCACATCAAGAGGATTCTGAAATCATCTCGCGACCCCCCACCCCCCCCCCCTCGGGGTCCCGCGCACCCCCCCCCCCCCCTCGGGGTCCCGCGACCCCCCCCCCCCCCCTCGGGTCCCGCGACGAACCCCTGCTGTAGACCACCCCCCCCCCCCATCACCACCACCATTCGAAAATTCAGTTGTTCTAGTCAGACGGACGTCACGGAGGAGTCACTTTATGCCTTATCTCATTTAGGAAGATCAGATTGTCGCAGCCAATTCCCAAGTGGACCATAGTTGTAAAGCAGAGTCCATGTAGTGACGTAACAGACCACCACAGACCACCACACACAGGCTATCGGTTAAAGGGACGGTCTAACACACAGGCTATCGGTTAAAGGGACGGTCTAACACGCTTCACGTGAAAAGGCTGAACGTAACTTTGGAACTTTAAGTTCCAAAATAGCGATCAATAATCACCAAATGTCTCTGGCATATGTCTTGTCATTAGCACTTTCACCTGTCAAAATGAAAGTGAAAAGGTGAAAGTGCTAATGACAAAACATATGCAAATTAGGTGATTATTGATCGTGGTTTTGTAACTCTTAGTTACGTTAAGTCTTTTCACGTTAAGCGATGCAAAGAAAGATCAAGTCAAAACTCTCAATTCAAATGCACAACAATGCTTAACAAACCCAAGACAGCCATTAACTAATCAGTCAACAAGTGTGTGGAAACAAAATGCAACAACCAGCTCAACGAGACTCAACACAGAGACAAAACCAGCAAAGACAAATGAGTCTCACTCACCAATGATGTTCACTTAAAGACCAAATCCATTCTCCTGTCCTTCTGGATGAATGGTTCGACCACCATCAGGTCATAAAGATGATCGCTTTTCAGATCCAAAATAAGTTCCAATTCCCTGCTCTCTTGTCGGTCCCAAACAGCAACACTCCCATCAGTAGAGCCTCTTGTGGCTAGTAGAGCCCGTTAGCCACGGGTATCGTTCCCAGTTGCTACTCTGAAAATGGCGAACATAGCCTGCTTTAACTACTTGAGTCAGCTCCAGATTGTCAGGTGTTGGACGGCCTTTTTTAATAATGTCCATTTTAACATTAAATGGTCGTCTTGAAAATGGTTCACACAATAATTCCGCCACGACATCATCTTCACCTGTTGCCATTTTGGCGTAAAAAAAACAACGTAGAAAACGTAACATTACGCTAGATCCACTCTCGCGCCAGCCACCACCTTGCACCCTCTAGCTCCATATTGAGCTGCCGGGGAAATCTGAAAGAATACGCCCATTGGCTACAAATCACGATATGATTGGTTGATCAAATTGTCAATCCAAACGTACGCTATCATTCCGTCTAAGGGCCAATGTCAGCGGGAATACTTTGGTTGATTTACGTTGGATATTCTTCCCAGCAACCCAGAAAAATATCTGATTGGTTGCATTGTTTTTCCAACACAAAACCACTCAAATGCGTCGTGCATGGACCGAGAAAGACAAACAAATCAACGTAACACTGTATTATAACACAGATACGATTCTCATTTATTCATTTTATTTAAATTTTATTAAATGTTATTAAATTGTATTACATTTTATTAATACAATTAATTCGATTCTTTGGTTTCATCTGAGAGTTCCAGGGTCTTCTCTGAATACCTTGAAGGCCCTGACGCTTCACCACTGCTGTTTACACACTGTTGTGTTTTCTGTGGAGTTATGTCATTTGTGTAGTTTTGTTATTTCTTATTTACAATCTTTCTTATTTTCAATCAAATGTTTACGTCAAACCAGAGCTGCAAATAGCTAATTAAGAAACGTTTTGAGGTTCATTAGCCCAATAGTGCAGTCTCTCTTTAAGAGAGGGGCGTGCTGTGGGTCCACGTGACCGGTGTTTACCTCTTGAAAAGGAAGCTCGAGATTAGTTTTCTTTGTACTGACTTTCAACCCGGGATGCAGCCACTTGGTAAGCTCTCTTATTTTCTTGTTTTCTTGTCTGCTATCGCTATGCTGTATCGTTGCACTGTTTACGTCCGCTCCCTTGTGTTGTATGTTAAAGAGAACGCGATAACGCTACTGATAAGCAAAGTTAACTAAATGGTGAAGCTGTGGAATATAAAGCTAACATTTGACTTATAACGTTGCTGTCCCATCCATGTCCATCCATGCTTGTTTTCGTTAGCTTTCTGAATGTTTGATTAAATGAAACGCAGGGACCGGTATTTGACATGGGTGCTGTACTTCCTGATTTGCCGCGGGGCATTATGGGAGCTGTAGTTTTCTATTGCGGAGAAAGACGTGCATAGGCTTTGGTAGGATTTGAATATGGTGTATAATGTTTGACATATGAAACGTGTATATGAAAGATTGTTAATAATTATTATTGTTATTATTATTATAATATATTGGTATTTGATATTTATAGGATATGGGTTGATATGTTATTTATTATTGTTATTGGGCTATTGTGGTGAGTGAGTTGTGATGTTTGTGTTATGTACACGAGAAGTGAAACATTGCATTCCTTACTTTTCAGGTTTATTACCTACTGCTGCTGCTTCCCTTTTAGAAAAAATAAACAAACAAAAGTGGAATACTGAGTAATATCCTTTGTACACCGGGTTGCCCTTTCCGTGGGGAGAAAACGGAACTGTAATAAACCAACCGGCCTGAGCGCGTCAAGCCAAGAGCCAAGTCTGCCACTGCCCTATCAGTGTTGACCAGTGAAGGAGCACCAAAGGAAGAGGAATAGGCCGAATAGACCCCTCTGTGTGACAGCACTTTGGTCAGTGCGGGAAAAGGAAGATGGATTCGGCAGAATTAGCGGCCCTGAAAGGAAAGCGATCAACAGCACAAACCCTCTTCAGCAAGAGAGCCAAGAAGCTGTCCCTCACTATAGATCTCCTAGAAAAAAGGGCGCTTATCGACGAGATCAGAGCACTTGGTGTGGACTTTGGAAAGGTGCACGATACCGGTCTCGAATATGTTGATGCTCTGGGAGAAGTGGGAGAGGCAGAAGAAGCAGCTCATGCAGAGGAGAAAACGGCGAAGTGCCTTGCCACATATACAGAAACGCTCCAGCTCGCTAAGGAGACGTTATGGGCCAAATTTGCCTATGTCGACATAAAACTGTACGCTGACGGTGCAGAGGAGAAATGTGCCGAGGTTGAGAACACTGATTTGAAGGAGTTGCCGGAGGAAGACTGTCAAGTCCTGAGAGAGAGCTTGGTGGAGAGAATCGACATGCTTGAGCGGAAGGTGCTTGAATGGGAAAGTCTTGTCTCTGGAGCCAAGACAACAGTGTACAACCAGCAGCTATACAAGCTGGGAAACAGACTGCATGACTGGTGGCGGCAAAAGTGGAAGCGGACAGAAGTGCTCGACGGGGGAGAAGAGGATGAAAAAGCAAGCACTGGTGGAGAGCTAAGCGAGTCCGGCGAGAGACCCACCGGACCTGGCATTAAGCCCCAAAAGCCCAGAGCACCTGCGTTTCCGAACATCCCCTATGCACCACCAGAAAGCATCCCTGCATGCATCCCGGGGCGTACAGCGTCAGACCTCAGATCAATCTTGAAAGAATGCGCCTGCCCACGTTCTCAGGGGACATGACCGACTACTACCGGTGGAAGGCTGAGTGGGAAGAGCTGGAACAGCTGGGAAACCCACAGAGGACGGCTGGCGTTACAAGGTTCCACCTCCTAGCAAGTCTCAGCGACAGGGTGAAGAAAGACTTGGTTCTGTCCAGCTGCGCATCGGCGGAGGAAATGTTCAGGCGCCTCGACAACCGCTTCGGGAACAAGGCGAAAATCGTCCTGAGGATATCCGAGGAGGTTCAGGGCCTACCCTCCGTAAAGGGAAACAACCCCAGGAAAGCAATTGAGCTGATCCAGGCCGTGGAGCGGGCCCTTAGCAACCTTGTGATCCTGGGAGAAGAGGATGTTATAAAGAACCGTTGGGTAGCGCAGTCCCTTGAAAGCAAGCTCCCAAGCTCTCTGAAGGAGAAATGGGTTACACACAAGTCTGAGGCTGTGAATGGGTTTGCTCCACTTAACCACTTTGACTGCTTACTGCGCTTCCTGAAGAAGCAGGAGGCAATCCTGGAGGAGCTGGATCAGCTGGAGGCAAGCCCTGGAGAGGGGAGCTCCTCAGTGAAAGTCCCGGCAGAAAAGCCAGAGAGAGGAGTCAAAAAAGCGTTCTCCAAAGCCACCTCAGGCCAACGAGGGTCACAGTCAAAGCCACGCTTGGGCTCATGTACTGCCTGTGCCGATGAGACACACGCTGGCAGGCTGTTTGCCTGCAAAACCTTCAGGGAGATGGATCTTCAGAGGAGACAGGCCCATCTAAAGACCCATGGGATATGCAATCGGTGCCTTTGCTTCCACCTAAAGGATGGCCGTTGCAACCCAAACTTCCTCTGCAGTAAAATAGACTGCCGCAAAGAATAGTCTCACCACTATCTGCTCTGCCCCAAGTCCATCGCTCAAGAGAAAGACGCTGGCAGCGAGAAGCAAGGTATTAAAAGGGTGGATAGAAAAGGCCTCGGGCTGACCAGCCAGCAAGAAGAGCTTCTGGCGAAAGTCACTCCGGAACTGAGAGCAGAATTTAGGAAGGCATTTTCCAACAAAGCCTCAACCACAATCTGCACTGCTGGAGGTGGACTAAAAGAGTACCCGGTGGTAATGATGTTACTGGAAGTAACCACTAACTCTGGCCAGCTGATCGGCACTCTTATTGACCTTGCCTCTGACACCAACTATATAACGAACAACGCTGCCCAGCGCCTTGGACTAATTGGTGAGAGCATCAAGTTAATCGTCCACGGAATAGGAGGGATGAGAACGACGGTCACAACCAAGAGGTACTCTTTGCGACTAATGCCTCGTTTCCACCAAAGAAAGCCCAGTTTGGGCTCTCGCGTGTCAATGGAGCCGGGTCGCAGTTTGTTCAATTGGGGAGCCGGCAAAAAACTGGTTTGCGTTTCCACTGCCTTTTTCGCCGAGAGAGCCACGTCATGACGTCACTGTTAACGTCTCTGCTTTCCCAGCAGCTCGTGCCAACTTCCACAACAGTATATTACATGATGGATGGAAAAGTGTTGCGCCTGGCTTTGAGGCTACAAACAGCTGCTCGTCTTTAGTGCTATGGACGCGATTACGTTGAAGCCCCTAACTGTGATAAAGGACTATACTAATAAAGTGGACTTGACGTTAGAGCTGCATTAATAGAGTACTTAAACAGAAGGGACCATTTGCCTTTTCTTCTTCAAAACTGTCATCTTGTATTATGTTTCTCGGTTGATAAAGCATAATGAAGCGGACATTGTATGAAAAATAGAAATGTTTTATTAAAAAAAAAAAGAAAACATTAAATACACAATATACAGTAATCACAAAATGTAAAAGTATAGAGTGCAGTGTAATAAGTCCATGTTAATAAAGCTCCGATGGGCTGAGGGGCTCCTGTGAGCTGCAGCCCAGTGGGGCCGTAGCTCCGCATCGCATCGTCCAGGGAAGACGACTCCATAAACAACTAAAACAAGAGAAAAGTGCATTAAAACATGACTCCATTACACTTTACTGTTTTTAGAAAGTAGCATCCTGACGTTATCAAGGTTAATATCGGCTAACAGAAGCCTAGCAATCATAGCTCCTCATTTGTGATGATAGGAACATAACATTGATGTGATAATGAGCAGCTCGCTAAACAGATTATAAATACAAAGCTGGTTGGCAACACGGGAAAGATTTATAAAGTAAAACTTACCAGGACCAGAGTGACAGCAGCGGATCATCAGTTTGTTATCGATTAGCCCCTCGTATCATCCAGTTTGTTATCGATTAGCTCCTCGGTCCTGTCCCCCGCTGAAGACATCTCACGCTGTAGTTTTTCTAATAGCGGTTTGTTCTAGAAGCTCCTCTAGTTTATTGTGACCTTCTGCCGAGGACAACAACGCAAACAAACGCAGTTTGTCTCGTCCACGGACCACTGTCACCTTCACGTCCACGGAGAATTTTACTGATTTTAAAGATGGCGGAAAAAAACTTTGAGTTTGTTTTGAGTTTGTCCGATAAGCCCCGCCCCCAGCCCCGATAAGCCCAGCCCCTGACGTAGTAGAGCCGGCTGGCCAGCTCAGCTTCGAAGTGGAGCCGCAAACGAACCACTTAACGGAGCCAGAAAGCGGCTCCATTGCGGTGGAAACCCAAAGAACTGGTTCGCGATGACGCGCGGGCTCCGAAACGGCTCTCAAAACAGCTTGGTGGAAACGGGGCATTAGAGTGAAGACCACCAAGGGGACGGTAACGGAACACAAACTGCTCTGCTACGGCCTGGAGAGTATCGCAGCGATAAGTCAGCCTGTCACTCCGCAGCAGTTGAAAAATATCTTTCCTGACGTCGCTGCAGAAGAGCTGGTCCGTCCTGAGAACATCGATCTTCTGAGCAGCCACAGGGAAGGTCGCCTAGTTCCACAGCCGTTCAAGATGGAGGGAGATCTTGTCCTCTGGGACGGCCCACTGGGCAAAACCGTTGGCGGTACTCACCCTGATCTCTTCGAGGTGGTCGATCTAACGCTGCACCAGTCCGAAACTCATTTTGCAAGGTCCATGAGAACATCCTCAAAGGTGTACAAGGAGGTCCTTGTGGACACCATAGACCTGAGTGAGGAGGACCCAACGAGGGTGGAAGAAGTGACCCTCAGCAGCACCACTGCCACGAATAAGGAGGTGTTTGAGTGGTTCAAGTGGGATAGTATTGGAGCAGCGTGTGACCCGAAATGCGGGAGCTGCAAGTGCAGCAAGTGTCCCCCAGGAGGTAAAGAGATGACCCTTGGAGAAGAAAGGGATTTAGAGAAGATAAAGGACTGCCTCTCTTATGTGTTAGCGGACAAGCACAGCGACGCCCCACACTGGGATGCGGCCTACCCATGGAAGGCCAACCCAGCGATTCTGCCAGATAACCGCCGAGCAGTGGAAGCAACCTTCCGAAACACCGAGGCTCGGCTGGCAAGAGAACCTGTATGGAAAGCGGCATATGGAGAGCAGATCCGCGAGATGGTATCAAGAGGAGCAGCCATCGAGCTCACGAAGGAAGGGATCGAGGGCTGGAACGGACCGATCTGGTCCATCAGCCATCTGATCGCCCCGAATCCTCATTCTAGCTCAACGCCAGTGAGGATAGTCTGGAACAGTAGCCAGGAGTTTAAAGGGATGAGCCTGAACAACCTCCTGCACAAAGGCCCTGATGTCCTCAACCCAATCCGAGGTGTTCTCCTGAGATTCAGGAGCAGATTGTACGCTGCTCTTGGAGATGTTAAGAAAATGTATAATTAAGTGTGGCTGAAGGACGAGGAGGTACACCTCCATCGATTCCTCTGGAGGGATGACCCCGAAGATAAAATTGTTTGCCCTCGTCAGGGTCAACATCGGCGACAAGCCCGACGGATGCATCGCTCAGGTTGCCATGAGAGAGACAGCAAACCTGCCCCGGTTCGCATCCATGGTTGCAGAACGCCGGATCCTGACAGAAGACTGCTACGTGGACGACATATTGACGTCACATAATGACCTCCAAGCAGGCGGCTTCTCCCTCAAGCCCTGGGTCCTGACAGGCCAAAGTGGGAGGAGTGAAAAACCCACTGACCCCAGCAACGTCGGGTTAACGGAGCCCAAGACCCTGATACTCCCCAACCAGATGCGGGATGAAGAAAATAAGGCATTGGGAGTGGGATACGAACCTGAATCTGACAAACTCCGTGTGCTGACGTCGGTGAACTTTTCAAAGAGGCGAGGGAAGATGAGAACCGGGCTGGATCTACGGGAGGATAAGATCAGAGACAGCACCCCCGACCCTCTCACCCGGCGCATGCTGCTGAGTCAGATCGCAGGGTTCTATGACCCCATTGGCCTAGCCTCACCTGCCAAGCAACGAGGAGTGATGCTCATAAGAGAGTCCTTTCAGGAAGCAGGAAGAGACCGTCCCTCCAAGGACACCTGGGATGATCCTCTCTCGCCACGTCTTCGAGAAGCTGCAATACAACTCTTTGAGCAGTATGTGAGGCTTGGCCAAGTCAGATTCGATAGGAGCCTCACACCCCATGGAGCCATAGGCTGCCCGATGGGGATCACGTTTTCCGATGGCAGCGAAGCTTCCTACGGAGCCGTTCTTTACCTTCGGTGGGAGACGGAACAAGATGGAGTCGTAGTGAAGCTGGTCGAATCAAAGGCCAAGCTCACCCCCCTAGACCAGAAAGGTGATGTCATTAAAGCAGAGCTATGAGGGGCTGTCTTTGCAACCCACCTGAAGACATACTTCGAGAAGCACTGCTACATCAAGGTCGATCAGTGGACCCATTTTGTCGATAGTCAGACAATCCTGGGAGCCATCCAGAAGGATAGCTATGGCTATCAGACATTTTTTGCAAACCGGATTGGAGAAATCCAAAAGGCCGGACCAGTGGATAGCTGGAGGTGGGTCGAAGGAAGAGCGAATATCGCCGACATCATCACAAGGGGAGCATCCCCTGAGGAGCTTGCCGAGGGATCAGTCTGGCAGGAAGGCCCTGGATTTTTGAAGTTGCCTGAATCAGATTGGCCCGTGAAAACCACCAGAGAGATTACCTCCTCTGTCACTGATGAGATCGGGGAACTTTGGAGGAAGGCGTTCTCGGCCCTGGTCACAGCAGGAGCCCAGCCCAGGAAATGGTCGGGCCCAACAAGCATTGCGCTTGTGCGCCTGGTGGACCCCCAAGAGCGTACCAAAACAGCAACCCATTTGAGTATACAACCCTCGATCTTTTTGGCCCCTTTGAGGTGAAAGACGCTGTTAAAAGAAGGACAAGCAAGAAGGTCTGGGGTATTGTTTACTGTTGTATGGCCTCAAGAGCCGTCCATGCGGACCTCACCGATGACCAGTCGACAGAAAGTTTCCTCCAAGCATACTCCCGCTTTGTTTCTCTGAGGGGGCATCCAAGGAAACTATGGTCCGATAGAGGCACCAACTTTGCCGGCGCCAAGTCGGCTCTGCGTGAGCTGCATAAACATCTGGCTTGCCTGAAGGCTGCGTCCCCCGGAAGATGTAGCTGCCAAAAACGGGACTGAGTGGAAGTGGGAGTTTCACCCTGCATATGCACCCCACAGAAAGGGAGCTGCGGAGGCTGCTGTAAAGCTTTTGAAGATGGCGCTCACGGGCCTCGGAGGAGCTACGGGGTCTCTCACATGGGGAGAACTCCAGACTCCAGGCAGCCAACCTGACAAACAAACGCCCAATCGATGCCAGAGCTCAAGATCAGGAAGACTCGGTCGAGTATCTAACACCCAACTCCCTAATACTGGGTCGAGCATCGCTTGGAGGAGATACCAGTGGGCTTGACCTAGAGACTCATCCCTGGCGTCGACTAAGGGCTATTCAAATCGGAGTGGACCGGTTCTGGGCAAAGTGGAGGGAACTAGCTGGCCCAAATCTGTTCGTTCGACACAAGTGACACCGGACAGAGAGGAACGTCAAAGTCGGCGACCTCATCTGGATTGCTGACCCAAACGCTTTGAGAGGTCAGTTTCGTCTGGGCCGGATTCTGACAGTCTATCCTGACAGTAAAGGGATCGTCAGGGATGCCGACATCGCAACTTGTAATGGCCTTCCTGTTTCCCTGGCGGGTGGCCGAAAGAAGAGTTCTTCACTGCCCAAGGCAGTTATCAGAAGAGACGTGAGAAGGCTGGTGGTCCTTCTCCCGGTGGAGGACCAAACTCATCCACCCCAGCTGCCATGACACCCGCCTCTTCCTGAACCCCTCTCATTCTGCACACCGCCCAATCCCCTTGTCACACACACACACACACCGCCCTTACCCCTTGTTGGCTGGTTGGTGCAAGCCTAGCGCTGCCACCATGCCCATCACATTGCACATTCACTAAGACGTAAGAACATGCACATCCCCGGGCAGTGTACTACACACCTGCCAAAAGGATGTGATTGACATGGACATTGGACACTTACACTTACACGTGGACATTGTGCAAAGCTAAGGGTTACAAAAAATCCCCACAGCCAAAAAAAAAAAAGGAAAAAGTTGTGAGGAAGAAGAGAAAAAATTAAAAATTAAAAATTAAAAAAGGTTGTCACTAAGAGGGGTCTTCGAGTGATTTTGGTAAGTTCCTTGGATCATAAGATCAGCAACTTAAGTGGGAGGTTTTCTGTGGAGTTATGTCATTTGTGTAGTTTTGTTATTTCTTATTTACATGTTTCAATCAAATGTTTACGTTAAACCAGAGCTGCAAATAGCTAATTGAGAAACGTTTTGAGGTTCATTAGCCCAATAGTGCAGTCCCTCTTTAAGAGAGCGGTGTGCTGTGGGTCCATGTGACCGGTGTTTACCTCTTGAAAAGGAAGTGCGAGATTAGTTTTCTTTGTGCTTACTTTCAACCCGGTATGCAGCCACTTGGTAAGCTCTCTTATTTTCTTGTTTTCTTGTCTGCTTTCATGTTGTACGCTTCATGTTGTCTGCTATCGCTATGCTGTATCGTTGCACTGTGTTTACGTCCGCTCCCTTGTGTTGTATGTTAAAGAGAACGCAATAACGCTATGCTCCGGTAGATCCAAGCAGTTTAGTTACTGATAATCAAAGTTAACGAAATGGTGAAGCTGTGGAATATAAAGCTAACATTTGACTTATAACGTTGCTGTCCCATCCATGTCCATCCATGCTTGTTTTCGTTAGCTTTCTGAATGTTTGAATAAATGAAACGCAGGGACCGGTATTTGACATGGGTGCTGTACTTCCTGATTTGCCGCGGGGCATTATGGGAGCTGTAGTTTTCTATTGCGGAGACAGACGTGCATAGGCTTTTGGTAGGATTTGAATATGGTGTATAATGTTTGACATATGAAACGTGTATATGAAAAATTGTTAATAATTATTATTGTTATTATTATTATTATAATATATTTGTATTTGATATTTATAGGATATGGGTTGATATGTTATTTATTATTGTTATTGGGCTATTGTGGTGAGTGAGTTGTGATGTTTGTGTTATGTACACGAGAAGTGAAACGCGAAATGCGTTCCTTACTTTTCAGGTTTATTACCTACTGCTGCTGCTTCCCTTTTAGAAAAAATAAACAAACAAAAGTGGAATACTGAGTAATATCCTTTGTACACCGGGTTGCCCTTTCCGTGGGGAGAAAACGGAACAACAACTACTACTATTACAACTACTACTACTACTAAAATCTACTATTACTACTACTACTAATATTACTACTACTTTTACTACCACTACTAATACTAATACAACTACTACTACTACTACTACTACCCCACCCTCTCATTCCTCCCCCATGTAAACCAGACCATCAAAACAGCCTTCTTCCACCTCAGGAACATTGCCCGTCTTCGACCCTCCCTGTCACTCTCCGCAGCTGAAACACTGGTCCATGCTTTCATCTCATCCCGGCTCGATTACTGCAACAGCATCCTATATGGTTCACCTAACAACATCCTCAATAAACTACAATATGTCCAAAACTCTGCTGCCCGCTTGCTCACCTCCACCCGCCGCTCTGACCACATCACCCCTGTCCTCCGTGACCTCCACTGGCTCCCGATCAAACACAGGATACACTTCTAAATACTTCTCATCACCTTCAAAGCGCTCAATAACCTGGCCCCCCCCTACCTCTCTGACCTCCTCCACCGCCACACCCCTAACCGTCGCCTCAGGTCTGCTGATGCTAACCTATTAAAACCCATCAGGACTAAGCTCCGGACCTGGGGTGACAGAGCATTTTCTGCAGCGGCCCCCTCCCTCTGGAACGCCCTCCCCATCCACATCCGCAATGCTAACACCCTTCCGTCCTTTAAAACAGCCCTCAAAACCCACCTCTTCACTCTTGCTTTCAAAACATTATTTGTTCTCTGTTTTGTTTTGTTTCTTGTTTTGTTCTGTTGTGTTTGTTGTGTTTTGTATTAGTCTTTATGTATTCTATTTCCTGTAAAGCGTCTTTGAGAACCTGGAAAAGCGCTATATAAGTCTGATATATTATTACTACATCTTCTAATGACTACTACTACTACAACTACTACTAATAATTACAATACTACTACCACTACTACCATCCACTACTTATACTACTACTAGTACTACTAACACTACTAATATTAACTACTCACAGCTACTACTACTACTATTACTATGACTACTTTTCCACTACTACTACTACTACTACTAACACTACTGATACTACTACTACTAACGACTACTACTACAACTACTACTACTACAAATACTTATTCTACTACTACTATTATTGCACTACTACTACTACTATTAAAACTACTACAACTACTACTACTACCATCCACTACTTATACTACTACTACTACTAACACTACTAATATTAATACTACTACTCCTACTCACAGCTACTACTGCTACTACTACAACTACTATTCCACTACTACTCCACTACTATTACAACTACTACTACTACTACTACTACTACTACTACTACTGATACTACTACAACTACTACTACTCAACCACTACTACAAATACTTATTCTACTACAACTACTACTACTAATTACTACTTATAATACTACTAATACTAATACAACTAACTACTACTACTACTTATAATACTACTACTACTATTACTTATAATACTACTACTACTACTCCACTACCAATACAACAACTAATAATACTACTACTACTACTACACCTACTACATATACTAATGACTACTACTACTACTACTACTACTATTAACAGCTACTACTACTACTACTCACAGCTACTACTACTACTACTATTCCGCTACTACTACTACTATTACAACTACTACAACTACTACTACTACTACAATCCACTACTACTACCACTACTACCACTACTACAATTACGACAACGACGACTACTACTACTACTACTACTACTACTACTAACACTACTGATACTACTACTACTACTAACAATTTATACAACTACTACTGTTGTGTACTGACGTCCCACACTGTTACGTGGTTACGTCATAGGAGCTGACGCTGCACGTTCACGCCAGACAAGGTATGCTGAGAGCGAGGCTAGTGTGCGTGCACTAGACCGGAGAACTGAAATAAAGTTCATTGTTTAAATACGGAGTTGATTCTTGAATGGAGTAATCAATATCTAACAATGGCGACGAGGATATACTAAGAAGTTAAATCTGTATAGAGTTATCACGTTGTTGAGACGAGAACATGGACAATTTGCCGAAGTTTGAATGCTACAATGAGCCAGCTACACTGGGACCAAGGTGGACCAGATGGCTAACGGCGTTTGAGCTTTACGCTGACGGGAAAGGTTTGATTCTGTCTGTCGGTGTGGACGCCTTGGTGAGACAGAGAAGAAGAGCTATGCTCTTACATCATGCAGGTACGGACGTACAAGATGTATTCTCTACACTGCCCGACGGGGGAGGACCGACGGACTATGCTGAAGCTGTTAGGGCGCTAAATGACTACTTTGTGCCGCAGGTAAACACTGCGTTTGCGCGCCAAGCTTTCTACCAAGTGTCACAGAAACCGGGTGAAACTGTACAGCAGTTTGTGACGAGGCTTCGTCAGGCTGCTAGAGACTGTGCGTTTGCTGCGGACATTAGCAATCAAATAAGAGATGCGGTGCTGAGCAGGTGCACGTCAGACTATGTACGGAGGAAGCTGCTGGAGGAACCACAACTGATGCTGCCGCGCGTTTTGGAAATAGCGGCGCAGTGTGAAAGAGTGGAGACGCAAATGGCGGCAATGAAGATGAGTGACGGAGACGGCGCTGAGGGGAGAGAGACGGTGAACCGTGTCTTCAAGAAGGAGGGAAAATTCCAGAAGTGGAAACCATCGCCTCGTGGAGATCGTGGAGAAGGAAATGAGAAATCCAACAAAGTGTGCTACAGATGTGGACACGGAGATCATCTGGCCAATGATTCTGCATGCCCAGCAAAAGGACAGACATGCAGAAAGTGTAATGGAAAAGACCATTACGCGAAAGTCTGTAAATCAAAAGGTAAAGAAAGACAGACTGTGAGATGTGTTGAAACTGATGACCAGGACACTGGGAACAGAAACTATGCATTTGTGGTTGAGGATGATTCAAATACTGAGAGGGTCACATTTGATGTTGGGGGAGTAGATCTGCTTATGCTAATCGATTCAGGTGCATCAAGTAACATTGTAGATGAGAACACATGGGAAATGCTTAAGAGTAAAAAGATTAAATGTGTTTCTACCAAGGCAGTTAACAAACTGCTGTATACATACTCTTCCAAGGGGCCTCTTCCAGTAATGGGTGTGTTCAAATGTCATGTTAAAGTGGGAAAATGTGACACTGAAGCAGAGTTCACTGTAATACAGGGACGGGGGGAGCCACTGCTTGGGAGGAAGACTGCTATTGAGCTAGGTGTACTGAGGGTGGGTACAAACATAGCAGCAGTGACAGATGTTAAATCTGAAATACAGAGGCAATACCCCAAACTGTTTAAAGGTGTTGGTAAACTGAACACAAAGCAAATAAGTTTGCATATTGATGAGAGTATAACACCAGTGGCACAACCCCTGAGGAGGGTGCCATTTCACCTAAGGGAAGCAGTAGAGAAGAAAGTGAATCAGCTGCTGGACATGGACATTATTGAGAAGGTTGAGGGACCCACACCGTGGGTGAACCCCGTTGTAGTTGCACCAAAAGCAAATGAGGACGACATCAGGATGTGTCTTGACATGAGAAGAGCTAATGCAGCTATCATTAGAGGGAGATATCCAATACCCACAGTGGATGAGCTCTTACAGGGAATGAACGGGTCTGTCATTTTCAGAAAACTGGATTTGAAATGGGGATACCACCAATTAAAGCTCACACCAGAGTCCAGAGGTATCACTACATTTGCGGTACACACAGGTACATACAGGTACAAGAGACTCATATTTGGAGTGTCATCAGCTAGTGAACAGTATCAACATGAGATTGCCACAGCTACAGCGGGCATTGAGGGGGTAGAGAATATCTCAGATGACATAATTGTTCATGCCCCAGATCAGGAGATGAAAAACGACTCCATGCAGTTCTGAAGAGATTGGAGGACTGTGGGCTGACTCTAAACAAAGAGAAGTGTCAGTTTAACATGGACAAGTTGATTTTCATGGGCATGTTACTCTCACAGAAGGGCATAGGCCCCACCACTGAAAGAGTGAGAGCAGTAGCAGAGGCACGAGAGCCTGAGAACGCCTCTGAGACCCGTAGTTTTCTGGGCCTAGCAGGGTATAGTAGCCGTTTTATACCACAGTTTGCTAGCATATCAGAGCCACTGCGGAGGCTGACCAAGAAAGACACAGCTTTCATATTCGGGCCAGAGCAAAAACAGGCATTTAGAGTGCTGAAGGAAAAGCTAGCTGAGGCCGGCACTCTGGCATATTTTGACAAAGATGTTCCTACTAAAGTCATAGCAGATGCAGGACCAGTAGGAATAGGAGCAGTCCTAGTACAGCAACAGCAGCAGGAAATGGTGCCCATATGTTATGTGAGCAGGAGCCTGACTGATTGTGAAACGAGATATTCACAAACTGAACGAGAGGCTCTCGCCTTAGTTTGGGCGTGCAAGAGGCTGCACCCATACATATATGGCAAAAAGTTTGACCTAGTAACGGACCACAAGGCTCTGGAGGCCATCTACAGTCCGACCTCTAAGCCATGTGCCCGTATTGAACGGTGGGTGCTGCGGCTCCAACCGTACGGCGTTGCAGTAGAGAGGGTCAGCAGCTTCAAGTTCCTCGGCGTGCACATCTCCGAGGACCTCACATGGTCCACGCACACCACACACGTGGTGAAAAGGGCCCAACAACGCCTGTATTTTCTCAGGCGTCTGAAGAAAATCAGCATGGGCCCCCGCATCCTGAGAACATTCTACAACGGCACCATCGAGAGTGTTCTTACAGGGTGTATCACCGCCTGGTACGGGAACAGCACTGCACTCGAGCGCAGAGCGCTTCAAAGGGTGGTGCGGACGGCCCAGTATATCGTTGGAGGTGAGCTCCCCTCCCTCCTGGATATTTACAATCAGCGATGCGTGGCCAAGGCCAAACGAATTATAAAAGACATTGCCCACCCCAGCCACGAACTGTACTCACTATTACCGTCAGGCAGGCGATACCGCAGTATCAAGTGCCGTACAAATAGGCTTAGAGATAGCTTCCACAGTCAGGCCATCAGGCTGCTGAACAAGGGCGTATAACATATAACAATGTATATTTTATTACATTGATTTATATATACATATTGCTCTTTTCTGTGCTGATTTTTGCATTTTATAAATTGCATTTATATTTTTTATTTCAAATTTTTAACTTTATTCTATTTTTATCTATTTTTATCTTATTTTATAACTGCTGTCTGTCGTCGGGTATTGCACACAAGATTTTCACATCACTGCTTTATACTTGTGTAAACTGTGAAGTGACAATAAACTTGACTTGACTTGACTTGATGAGTTCAGAGTAATCCACATACCCGGAAAGGACAACATTGCAGATCCCCTGTCGCGACTGCTGGGAGAAGGCACGACAGACGGAAACCACAAGCGCGGAGCAGAGGAATACGTGCGGTTTGTTGCCACACACGCTACGCCACAAGCACTGACCACCAGAGAGGTAGAGGAAGCCTCTGCAACAGATGAGGAACTCAGTGACCTGAGAAGTGCAATACAGAGTGGATGTTTTGACAAATGCCAAGTGTATGCACGCATTGCATATGAACTGTGTGTAATTGGACAGTTGGTGTTAAGGGGGACACGCATTGTACTGCCACATACACTCAGAGACAGGGCCCTGGAGTTGGCTCATGAGGGACACTTGGGGGTTGTAGGCACTAAGCAGCACCTCAGGAGTAAAGTGTGGTGGCCAGGTATAGATAAGGCAGCAGAGAAGTATGTGAGGTCATGTCACGGCTGCCAAATAGTGTCTAGGCCTGATGTGCCTGAACCTTTGAGACCTACAGCACTTCCAGATGGGCCGTGGCAGGACTTAGCCACTGACCTACTAGGCCCATTACCAACAGGACACTCGATATTAGTTGTAATTGACTACTACAGCCGTTATTACGAGTACGATATCCTGCAGTCGACCACTGCTGAAAAGGTCATTAACAGCCTGGAGAATATCTTCAGCAGACATGGACTGCCTATTTCCATACGGTCAGACTGTGGGCCACAGTATATGTCTGCACAGTTTCAAGTGTTCTGCCAGGAGAACGGAATTGAGCATGTGAAAACCACACCAAAGTGGGCACAAGCCAATGGGGAGGTGGAGAGACAAAACTCTTCACTGATGAAGAGGATTCGCATCGCACAGTCTGAGGGGCTGGACTGGAAGAAGGAGCTACGCAAGTATGTGACCATCTACCGGTCTGTTGATCACTCCACAACAGGGAAAAGTCCTGCAGAGCTCCTGTTCAAGAGAAAGATCAGAGGAAAGCTTCCAGACATCACAACACCACAAAGAGACCTGGAGGTCAGAGACACTGACGCTGAAAGAAAAGGAAAGTCAAAACTGTACACAATCAACAAAAACAGAGCAAAATACTCTGATGTGTCAGTGGGTGACCAAGTCTTACTAAAACAAGACAAAAAAGACAAGTTTACAACAACCTTTGACAAGACACCACACAAGGTGATCAGTAAACACGGTAAAAATGTGGTAGTCCAATCACCAAGTGGAGCGACCTATTCTAGGAACACTACATTCGTCAAGAGATACTACACAGAGGATCCTGCTCCACAATCATCCAGCAAGACGCAAATAACATGGACGGAGGGCGAGGAGAAAGAAAACCCACCTGACACAGAGTCCGACACAGAGACTCACACTAGGGTGTCCACACCCAAGGCCACACCGCCTACGGTTAGGTATGAGAGACCCCACAGGCAGACCAAAATGCCTCAGAGATTGACAGATTTTGTCATTAAGTAAGAGGAGCCTGTCCGGCACACACACACACACAAAAAAAAAGAGAATGTGTGCCAGATATGTTTATGCATTACCAGTCATGTTCAATGATGTTTACATGCATTTACTATTTTCAAGGTGGATTTTTGTTCATGGTGAACCTTTGTTTATTTTTGATAACAGGGAGACATATTGGGAAAAAAATAATTGAAGTGTATTCTGTATATGAAAGAAAAATAATTGAATTCATTGATATTTCTGTACATGGTACATTGGAGTTTATTTCCCAGTAAGGAGGGGATGTTGTGTACTGACGTCCCACACTGTTACGTGGTTACGTCATAGGAGCTGACGCTGCACGTTCACGCCAGACAAGGTATGCTGAGAGCGAGGCTAGTGTGCGTGCACTAGACCGGAGAACTGAAATAAAGTTCATTGTTTAAATACAGAGTTGATTCTTGAATGGAGTAATCAATATCTAACAACTACTACTACTACTCGAATTCTACTACTACCACTACTACTAAAAAAAACGATCTTTTAAAAACGTATTAAAGTGTTTAGACAACAGTTTAAAGTGGTTGTAATGTTCCTATATGTGTATATATCTCTATCTATATGGGTGATGGAGTAGCGTAGGGCTTGATATAAACATATAATACACATCTACGTTTTGCTCGGAAGTGACGTCATCGCGTGGCCCCGCCCCTATTGCGTCAAGCTGACGAGCGATGACGTCACTTCCGAGGAAACAAAGCTTACCGGAGCATAAAACGCAAGACGCGACGCGGAGATAAACAGTTTCTCTTTGAGATGCGAGAACCAGTTTAAACTGTTGTCTAAACACCTTAAAGCTCATCTCTTTTAATTCTCTTTTAAAGCTCATCTCTTTTAATTAGCATATTTTCCAACTAAACAGTTGAACTGTGGACTGCCCCCCCTTGCGTTTGATTGGTTGAGAACTCCCCAGTAGAATCTGAGGTCTTAGTGAACCTGGGACAGGAGTTTACCACCTTGTGCCGTCCTCTGGAGTTGTCTTCTTGTTAACGTCATATTACTGAAACATACAAACAGTTTAAAAACAGTTGTACCGTTATTTAGTTTTTCCCTTTCTAGCAATAAGTCGTTGTAATCATTGACTTTAGATTAGTCTTCACCAGAGTCAGGATAAAGGACACTACTGCTGGTCTGTACGCTGTTGAGTTGGACACTACTAACGTTAAAAGAGAATTAAAAGAGCTGAGCTTTAAATGAGAATTAAAAGAGATTACCTTTTATAGTGTATTTTAACACCCTTATTATAATCTAAAACACTGTCTTTTGATCCTCTAAATATTGCAGGGACAATGAGGTAACAACAAAACCTGCTGGTTTACTCCAAGGCCCAGTTAGACATGTTCCAGATGTGTTATCTGCTGGTGTGTCTTTAGGCCCAGTTAGACATGTTCCAGATGTGTTATCTGCTGGTTTACCCCAAGGCCCATTTAGACATGTTCCAGATGTGTTATCTGCTGGTGGACCTTAAGGGCCAGTTAGACATGTTCCAGATGTGTTATCTGCTGGTGGACCTTAAGGGCCAGTTAGACATGTTCCAGATGTGTTATCTGCTGGTGTGCCTTTAGGCCCTTACAAGGTTTTGAGCTGCTTTCAACGGGATCCTATGGATGTAACATGAGCCAAAGCCATAAGGAGAGCCATGGGGAACGTTTGACCAATAAGAATGAAGTGACGTAGAAGCCAAAGAATGTGTGAAAACGCATATACTTGGTGACAAGTAAGTGGGAAGCCACTATTTGGGCTCAGGTGATTAGATTTCATATCAATGATGTGAATAATAATGAGAATACCTGGTTGACTACCTAAACTAAGGCCTTTACTTTTGAGTCCCATTGGCTTTAGAATGTGTGATGCCACTAGGGGCTCGGTAGTTTGAGACTGTTTCCTTCACTGGAATAGGAATATACCTCCTGCCCCTAGGAAACGCTGCTCTCTTTAATCTAATGATGAGTTAAAGTGAGCATGTAGCTTTAAGAACTGATGAGTTAAAGTGAGCATGTAGCTTTAAGAACTGATGAGTTAAAGTGAGCATGTAGCTTTAAGAACTGATGAGTTAAAGTGAGCATGTAGCTTTAAGAACTGATGAGTTAAAGTGAAGTACATTAGCAAGGAAGCTTGTTAATAAAGTGGAATCCATAGGGATTAGGGAGGTTAACAAGTACACAGAGTAATGGTGGTTATAGGAAGTGGCAATAAAGTCCACTTGGGTAGAAGTTGTGGTTTTGGGTTTAACCAAGGGGTTTAAACTGGTGATTAAATAATGTTATGTAAAATTGGCTTAGGAGGATATTAAAGAACACGTGGTAGATTGTAGTTCTTTGTGGAACACCTGGTGGATTTTGGTTCTTTGAGGAACACGTGGTAGATTGTGGTTCTTTGTGGAACACATGGTAGATTGTGGCTCTTTGTAGAACACATGGTAGATTGTGGTTCTTTGTGGAACACGTGGTGTATTGTGGTTCTTTGAGGAACACGTAGTAGATTGTTGTTATTTGAGGAACACGTAGTAGATTGTGGTTCTTTGTGGAACACATGGTATATTGCGGTTATTTGTTGAACACGTGGTAGATTGTGGTTCTTTGTTGAACACATGGTAGATTGTGGTTCTTTGAGGAACACGTGGTAGATTGTGGTTCTTTGTGGAACATATGGTGGATTTTGGTTCTTTGAGGAACACATGGTGGATTGTGGTTCTTTGTGGAACACATGGTAGATTGTGGTTCTTTGTGGAACACGTGGTGGATTGTGGTTCTTTGTGGAACACGTAGAAGATTGTGGTTCTTTGTGGAACACGTGGTGTATTGTGGTTCTTTGAGGAACACGTAGTAGATTGTGGTTCTTTGAGGAACACGTAGTAGATTGTGGTTCTTTGTGGAACACATGGTATATTGCGGTTATTTGTTGAACACGTGGTAGATTGTGGTTCTTTGTTGAACACATGGTAGATTGTGGTTCTTTGAGGAACACGTGGTAGATTGTGGTTCTTTGTGGAACACATGGTGGATTGTGGTTCTTTGTGGAACACATGGTGGATTGTGGTTCTTTGTGGAACACATGATGAATTGTGGTTCTTTGTGGAACACGTGGTAGATTGTGGTTCTTTGTGGAACACGTGGTGTATTGTGGTTATTTGAGGAACACGTAGTAGATTGTGGTTCTTTGTGGAACACATGGTATATTACGGTTATTTATGGAACACGTGGTAGATTGTGGTTCTTTGTGGAACACATGGTATATTGCGGTTATTTGTTGAACACGTGGTAGATTGTGGTTCTTTGTTGAACACATGGTAGATTGTGGTTCTTTGAAGAACACGTGGTAGATTGTGGTTCTTTGTGGAACACATGGTGGATTTTGGTTCTTTGAGGAACACATGGTGGATTGTGGTTCTTTGTGGAACACATGGTAGATTGTGGTTCTTTGTGGAACACATGGTGGATTTTGGTTCTTTGAGGAACACATGGTGGATTGTGGTTCTTTGTGGAACACATGGTAGATTGTTGTTCTTTGTGGAACACATGGTTGATTGTGGTTCTTTGTGGAACACATGGTAGATTGTGGTTCTTTGTGGAACACGTGGTGTATTGTGGTTATTTGTGAAACATGTGGTGGATTGTGGTTCTTTGTGGAACACGTGGTGGATTGTGGTTCTTTGTGGAACACATGGTAGATTGTTGTTCTTTGTGGAACACATGGTTGATTGTGGTTCTTTGTGGAACACATGGTAGATTGTGGTTCTTTGTGGAACACGTGGTGTATTGTGGTTCTTTGTGGAACATGTGGTAGATTCTGGTCCTTTGTGGAACACATGGTATATTGTGGTTCTCTGTGGAACACATGGTAGATTGTGGTTCTTTGTGGAACACGTGGTGTATTGTGGTTCTTTGTGAAACATGTGGTGGATTGTGGTTCTTTGTGGAACACGTGGTGGATTGTGGTTCTTTGTGGAACACATGGTAGATTGTTGTTCTTTGTGGAACACATGGTTGATTGTGGTTCTTTGTGGAACACATGGTAGATTGTGGTTCTTTGTGGAACACGTGGTGTATTGTGGTTCTTTGTGGAACATGTGGTAGATTCTGGTCCTTTGTGGAACACATGGTATATTGTGGTTCTCTGTGGAACACATGGTGGATTCTGGTCCTTTGTGGAAGACATAGTGTATTGTGGTTCTTTGTGGAACACGTAGTAGATTGTGGTTCTTTGTGGAACACATGGTATATTGCGGTTCTTTGTGGAACACATGGTGGATTGTGGTTCTTTGTGGAACACATGGTAGATTGTGGTTCTTTGTGGAACACATGGTGGATTGTGGTTCTTTGTGGAACACATGGTAGATTGTGACGCAAGGGGTTATGGGAAAGGGAGTTTGAGTCGCCATGATACGACTGTAAATCCAACCCGATGACGAGGTTGTTTGTATGCAAATGAGGAAAGAAGCTTGTTCTCTCCTTTGTTCTCTGTTCTTTGTATGGAACATATGGGTTGTTTCCACGGTTACAGAGCAAATAACCTACTCTACTAAACCAGAGGTAGAGCTCACCTTTTAGGTTGATCTTCCAGGACTTAATAACTTAGATACTAGTTACTAAGTATCACCGTAGATACTATGCTGATAATCCTCTCTTTTCTGGACCACCTATTGATCGCTCTTCTATGATCCAGAAGAATGCAGGAGTGAAAGGAATAACTTTGCATGTTCTCGTTTAACTGTGGGGATTAATATGTGTAATCTTCATTTCTGGATCATTCTAACTGGTTTCAATAAGAGAATAAGTGTTTTTATATTGGAGAGATACTTAAGGAAACCAGACCAGAGGACCAGTTCCTTGGACAGCCAGTAGGGGTCTGAGGTCTGACTCAGTTCATCACTCTTTCTCTCTGCTGCTATTGTTCTTTATTTTTCTCTCTCTCTCTTACACACACACACACACACACACACACACACACACACACACACACACACACACACACACACACACACACACACACACACACACACACACACACACACACACACACACACATTACATTTACATTTTACATTTAGGGCATTTGGCAGACGCTTTTATCCAAAGTGACTTACAAGGTGTACATTAGTTGAAGCAGACAATAGCATAACACTGAGGTACGCAAACACAAAAATAGAGCAGTTCAAGTATTCATATTAACAAGATGAATAACACAGACTCTGCAAACACACACACAAACACACACACACACACAAACACACACAGAGACACACACACACACACACACACACACACACACACAACACACTTATAGAAATAAAAACACACATACACACACAGACACATTTTTAGAGATAAACACACACACACACACACACACACACAGATACAGACACCTCTCTATATGTCATTCTATAGTTCTATAGTACTTTGATATTCTGTGTATATTAAAATTCTAAAAAGGGCTTGTTAATGAACAGCATGTTCATTTAATAAAGATATGTTCTCCTGTACCTGCTCCTCAATGACCTCTGACCCCTACCTGCTCCACAATGACCTCTGACCCCTACCTGCTCCTCAATGACCTCTGACCCCTACCTGCTCCTCAATGACCCCTAACCCCTACCTGCTCCTTAATGACCTCTGACCCCTACCTTCTCCTTAATGACCCCTTACCCCTACCTGCTCCTCAATGACCTCTGACCCCTACCTGCTCCTTAATAACCCTTACCCCTACCTGCTCCTCAATGACCTCTGACCCCTATCTGCTCCTTAATGAACTGTAATCTCTACCTGCTCCTTAATGACCTCTGACCCTTACCTGCTCCTCAATGACCTCTAACCCCTACCTGCTCCTTAATGACCTCTGACCCGTACCTGCTCCTTAATGACCCCTTACCCCTACCTGCTCCCTAATGACCCCTTACCCCTACCTGCTCCTCAATGACCTCTGACCCCTACCTGCTCCTTAATGACCTCTGACCCCTACCTGCTCCTTAATGACACCTTACCCCTAACTGCTCCTTAATGACCTCTAACCCCTACTTGCTCCTTAATGACCTCTAACCGCTACCTGCTCCTTATGACCCCTAACCCCTACCTGTTCCTCAATGACCTCTGACCCCTACCTGCTCCTTAATTACCCCTTACCCCTAACAGCTTCTTTATGACCCCTAACCCCTACCTGGTCCTCAATGACCTCTGACCCCTACCTGCTCCTTAATGACCCCTTACCCCTACCTGCTCCTTAATGACCTCTAACCCCTACCTGCTCCTTTATGACCCCTAACCCCTACCTAATCCTCAATGACCTCTGACCCCTACCTGCTCCTTAATGACCCCTTACCCCTACCTGCTCCTTAATGACCTCTAACCCCTACCTGCTCCTTAATGACCTCTGACCACTAAATTCTCCTAATGACCTCTTACCCCTACTTGCTTCTTAATGACTTCTGACCCGTACCTGCTCCTTAATGACCTTTGACCCCTACCTGCTCCTTAATGACCCCTAACCCCTACCTGCTCCTGAATGACCACTCACCCCTACCTGCTCCTTAATGACCTCTGACCTCTATCTGACCCCTATTGACCTCTCACCCCTACCTGCTCCTTAATGACCTCTGACCCCTACATTCTCCTAATGACCTCTTACCCCTACCTGTTCCTTAATGACCCCTAACCCCTACCTGTTCCTCAATGACCTCTGACCCCTACCTGCTCCTTAATGACCTCTAACCCCTACCTGCTCCTTTATGACCTCTAAGTCCTTCCTGTTCCTTAATGACCTCTAACCCCTACCTGCTTTTTAAGGACATGTAATCCCTACCTGCTCCTTTTTGACCTTTGACCCCTACCTGCTCCTTAATGACCTCTGACCCCTACCTGCTCCTTAATGAGCCACTAACCCCTACCTGCTCCTTAATGAGCCCAAACCCCTACCTGCTCCTTAATGACCTCTGACCCCTACCTGCTCCTTAATGAGCCCTAAACCCTACCTGCTCCTCAATGACCTCTGACCCCTACCTGCTCCTTAATGACCCCTTACCCCTACCTGCTCCTTTATGACCCCTAACCCCTACCTGCTCCTCAATGATCTCTGACCCCTACCTGCTCCTTAATGACCCCTTACCCCTACCTGCTCCTTAATGACCTCTAACCCCTTCCTGCTCCTTTATGACCCCTAACCCCTACCTAATCCTCAATGACCTCTGACCCCTACCTGCTCCTTAATGACCCCTTATCCCTACCTGCTCCTTAATGACCTCTAACCCCTACCTGCTCCTAAATGACCTCTGACCACTAAATTCTCCTAATGACCTCTTACCCCTACTTGCTTCTTAATGACTTCTGACCCGTACCTACTCCTTAATGACCTTTGACCCCTACCTGCTCCTTAATGACCCCTAACCCCTACCTGCTCCTTAATGACCTCTGACCTCTAACTGACCCCTATTGACCTCTCACCCCTACCTGCTCCTTAATGACCTCTGACCCCTACATTCTCCTAATGACCTCTTAACCCTACCTGTTCCTTAATGACCCCTAACCCCTACCTGTTCCTCAATGACCTCTGACCCCTACCTGCTCCTTAATGACCTCTAACCCCTACCTGCTCCTTTATGACCTCTAAGTCCTTCCTGTTCCTTAATGACCTCTAACCCCTACCTGCTTTTTAAGGACCTGTAATCCCTACCTGCTCCTTTTTGACCTTTGACCCCTACCTGCTCCTTAATGACCTCTGACCCCTACCTGCTCCTTAATGAGCCCTAACCCCTACCTGCTCCTTAATGACCTCTGACCCCTACTTGCTCCTTAATGAGCCCAACCACTACCTGCTCCTTAATGACCTCTGACTCCTACCTGCTCCTTAATGAGCCCTAAACCCTACCTGCTCCTTAATGAACTCTGACCCCTACCTACTCCTTCATTCAAGGTTCAATATTGAATATTTTTATCTTCCATATGCAACAAGTATAATTGGATGCTTACTCCCCATTCCCTCCTGCAGTTTGAATTTATGCTACAATTTAACACAATATACTATACTATGTACTATACTTACACTGTACTGTAACAATACTACTACTACCTGCTCCTTAATGACCTCTGACCCCTACCTGCTCCTTAATGAGCCCAAACCCCTACCTGCTCCTTAATGACCTCTGACCCCTACCTGCTCCTTAATGAGCCCTAAACCCTACCTGCTCCTTAATGACCTCTGACCCCTGCCTGCTCCTTAATGACCTCTAACCCCTACTTGCTCCTTAATGACCTCTAACCGCTACCTGCTCCTTTATGACCCCTAACCCCTACCTGCTCCTCAATGACCTCTGACCCCTACCTGCTCCTTAATGACCCCTTACCCCTATCTGCTCCTTTATGACCCCTAACCCCTACCTGCTCCTCAATGATCTCTGACCCCTACCTGCTCCTTAATGACCCCTTACCCCTACCTGCTCCTTAATGACCTCTAACCCCTACCTGCTCCTTTATGACCCCTAACCCCTACCTAATCCTCAATGACCTCTGACCCCTACCTGCTCCTTAATGACCCCTTATCCCTACCTGCTCCTTAATGACCTCTAACCCCTACCTGCTCCTTAATGACCTCTGACCACTAAATTCTCCTAATGACCTCTTACCCCTACTTGCTTCTTAATGACTTCTGACCCGTACCTACTCCTTAATGACCTTTGACCCCTACCTGCTCCTTAATGACCCCTAACCCCTACCTGCTCCTTAATGACCTCTGACCTCTAACTGACCCCTATTGACCTCTCACCCCTACCTGCTCCTTAATGACCTCTGACCCCTACATTCTCCTAATGACCTCTTAACCCTACCTGTTCCTTAATGACCCCTAACCCCTACCTGTTCCTCAATGACCTCTGACCCCTACCTGCTCCTTAATGACCTCTAACCCCTACCTGCTCCTTTATGACCTGTAAGTCCTTCCTGTTCCTTAATGACCTCTAACCCCTACCTGCTTTTTAAGGACCTGTAATCCCTACCTGCTCCTTTTTGACCTTTGACCCCTACCTGCTCCTTAATGACCTCTGACCCTTACTTGCTCCTTAATGAGCCCAACCCCTACCTGCTCCTTAATGACCTCTGACCCCAACCTGCTCCTTAATGAGCCCTAAACCCTACCTGCTCCTTAATAAACTCTGACCCCTACCTACTCCTTCATTCAAGGTTCAATATTGAATATTTTTATCTTCCATATGCAACAAGTATAATTGAATGCTTACTCCCCATTCCCTCCTGCAGTTTGAATTTATACTACAATTTAACACAATATACTATACTATGTACTATACTTACACTGTACTGTAACAATACTGTACACAATCAAAATGACAATAAAAATGACAATAAAGTTACTGATGGAGTGTGTGTTGAATTCTGCAAAAAAGCATTTAAAAAGCATTTTAATATATATATAGATATATATAGAGATAAATAGATACAGTGTATGTATATATATATATATTTATATGGAGATATATATAGAGATAAATAGATACAGTGTGTATATATATATAGCTATATATAGAGATAAATAGAGACAGTGTGTATATATATAGATATATATATAGAGATATATATAGAGATACATAGATACAGTGTATGTATATATATAGATATATATATAGAGATAAATAGATACAGTGTATATATATATAGATATATATATATAGAGATATATATAGAGATAAATATATACAGTGTATGTATATATATAGATATATATATCTATATATAGATATATATAGAGATAAATAGATACAGATACATACAGTGTATGTATATATATAGATATATATATAGAGATAAATAGATACAGTGTGTATATATATAGAGATAAATAGATACAGTGTGTATATATAGATATATATATATAGAGATAAATAGATACAGTGTGTGTATATATAGAGACAAATAGATACAGTGTGTATATATATATAGATAGATATATATAGAGATAAATAGACACAGTGTGTATATATACTGTATATAGATATATATATAGATATATATAGAGATAAATAGACACAGTGTGTATATATATATATAGATATATATATAGATATATATAGAGATAAATAGATACAGTGTATGTATATAGGTATATTTATATAGATATATATAGAGATAAATAGATACAGTGTATATATATATATATATATGTGACATGTGGGAGTGGGTTACCTGCCAGCTCCTGGGTCACGTTACAGGCCAAAGACAGATAGTTGGCGCCGCCCTGTACTTCCGTGTTCTGGGTATTTAAATGACTCACCCGGCAAACGCAGGTTGAACTGATTGCCTAGGTTTGTGGTTGCCGGCGGTGAAAGACGTAATCGGTAAGCAGGATAACGTTGTAACAATTTATCTTTATAGCTTGATGCACTGTTTTTCCATTTTTTATATCTAGTCCAGTATCCTGTCGCTCCCACAGTCCTCACAAGTATTGTGCTTTGTGCTTAAGGCGATAGAGCAAGAGGGATGGACTGGCAACACATGTGTCCAGTGTTTTGACTGGAGTTTTAACAAGAAATTGATTAAAAGAAAACCATTTCCATTACATTTATTCTCCAATAATGTTTTTGAAAAGTATACTATGTTTACAGGAGTTATTGAAAGTATATTTACAGAATACAATTCATATCATTGGGTTGAGTACACGGTGGTGTTTGCATCATGTTGAACGTTTTTTTAACACATTTCTATTGAAGTATACTTCAACCCACACATGATACTATTGAAGGCATCAGAAGGTTGTAGAATCCACATGGAACGTGTCATGTTCTAGCCAATCTAAAGCAGCCCAATGTGTTGTTTTGATGGGCAGAGGTCCACCCAAGAAGAGCTTTGAAAAGTCCTTGGAGCCCAAAGGAAGCGAAGGCTTCTGAATGCAGGAGCATCTCAATGAAGTCCTGTTGGATTGGACTTCTCTTTCTGCACTAAATGGGACTTGATTTACAACTTTTTATTCTATTGAATAATGTGTCACATATATTCTATATGTGAATATATATATATATATATATATATATATATATATATATATATATATATATATATGCATTTGTATGTGTAGGTTCATGTGAATATATGTACGTATTTGTATCAATACATACATACATAAAAGTAAAAGGGTTAGTAAAAAAGCGATATAAAGACCTATCTTTTTATATAGATATAGAGATAAATAGATACAGTGTGTATATATATAGATATATATATCTATATATATAGAGATAAATAGATACAGTGTATATATATAGAGATATATATAGAGATATATATAGAGATAAATCGATACAGTGTATATATATCTATAGATATATAGAGATATATATAGAGATAAATCGATACAGTTTGTATATATATAGATATATATATAGAGATAAATAGATACAGTGTGTGTATATATATATAGATATATATATAGAGATATACGTATATAGAGATAAATAGTTACAGTGTATATATATATATATCTCTCTATATATATATAGAGATATATATAGAGATAAATAGATACAGTGTATATATATATATATATATATATATAGAGACATATATAGAGATAAATAGATACAGTGTGTATATATATCTCTATATATATAGATATATATAGAGATAAATAGCTACAGTGTGTATATATATCTATATATATATAGAGATAAATAGCTACAGTGTGTATATACATATATATATTGTGACGTTCCACATATGGTCCCATAGTGGGCGCTGTTATCCTGTGTCCTGTGTGGGGTTTCTTCTTCTCTTTCCAGATAGACCACCAGGTGTACCCAATGTTGTTAATTGTCCTGGAGACAATAAGATCAGCCCAGGGTCATGGATCTTGCTCTCTTTCTCGTCGACCAGCAGCCATCTTAGTTGTGTTATCATTTTCTCTAATCATTATTTCAATCCAACCTTTTCTGTAATATAACATTCTTCTTCTTTCTTCATTAAATATACTATTAATGATAACCATGTGTGGTCTCCCTCTTTGTTGCATTGCCAAGAGCCAGGCAAGCGTAACAAATTGGGAGCTCGTCCGGGATTGATTTTTGGTAAGAACGATATTCTCTCCCTTTTCGTGGGTAAGATTCGGGATTGAATTATTGATTGTGTCCGACTCTATATTGGGGGACTCGCGTGGTTATTGTTTATAGTTATTAGGTTTTGGTTGGATTGGATTTAAAGTATTGTTTAGTATATTTGGTATGTTGGTTTGGGGTGCTGGTGACGAGGGGGAGCTGGCCGTCCGACTGTACTGACAAGGACGTAAAACTTGGTGTTGGCTGTGATCTTCCGCTGGAGTTTGGTGAGTGCTGTGTTCTGTGCAAAGCAGAGAAGGTTAGGTAGGGCGGGTGGTTTAGATACCATCAGAGCTATACGTGAACCCCCGTGCTAGAACCAGAAGCGCTTAACGTTTGTTTATTGTTTTCGGTTGTTATTTTTGGTGTGTTGAACGCGGGGGCGCCACCAGGCATTTGCCGGGTGGAAGAGTTGCATGTGAACGCACTGAAGACTAGCTGAGTGGTTAGTTAGTTATTGCTAGGAGTTAGATACGGGGCAGCTCTTACGCGGTATGTTAGTTACTTTTCTGTTTTGTATGTGTGCACAGTAACTCGCTTTAAATGGGCTGAAGATTATGGCTGATATGGGAGTAGTTTATAGAAGGAGTTTGTAATAGGAGGGGAGATTCCCGTTTGTAAGGGTTGATTTATATTGGTTATTTGATTGAATTGAGATATGGATGTTTTTGAGGAGTTTGTGGCAGCTCCGTCGGTCGAGGGGTTGTCACAGTTAACAAAGGAACAACTGTGGAGGGTTGTTGAACATTATGAGGTTAAGCTTGAGGTGGTGAAGGTCCGAGCAAAGAAACAGGAAGTAGTAGAGGCTTTACAGAATGTTTTACTTAATATGGGCATACTAAAGGGAAAATTGCCTGTCCCTAAAATATCCGTTGGGGTTGCATCTGGGTCCACTGAGTTAACATTTGAGCAACAGAGGGAATTGTTATCACTACAGATGGAATTGGCACAAGAGCGTGCGAGGGACAGGGAATTGGAATGGGAGCGCCTTAAATTGATGGCTGAGGGAAAGTTATCTGACGTTAGAGGTGGCGACCAGGGTCATTCTAAGAGGGATAATTTGTCTGACATGATTAGACTGTTGCCAAAGTTTAGTGAAAAGGATCCTGATGTATTCTTTTCACTGTTTGAGAGTGTAGCCGACGATAGGGGGTGGCCTGCTTCAGACCGCACCGCTTTACTACAAAGTGTGCTTATTGGCCGAGCTCAGGAAGCTTATATTGCTCTTAATGGTGGAGAGAGGAAACAATATGATACCGTTAAGGCCGCTGTCCTTAAGGCATATGAACTGGTTCCTGAAGCTTACAGACAGCGGTTTAGACAATGTAAGAAACATGATAAACAAACTCATGTGGATGTTGTAAGAGAACTAACCAGCCATTTCAATCGTTGGTGCGCAGCGGTAGAGGTGAATACTCTGGAGGATCTGTCAAATTTGATTATTTTGGAACAGTTTAAAACCGTTGTCCCTGATCGCATTGCCACTTACGTTAACGAACACAAGGTGAAAACAGCAGATCAAGCTGCGGTGTTGGCAGACGAATTTGTACTGACTCATAAGAGTCAGTTTGGTGAACATCGTTTTCGTAGCGATGGGATCCGTAGACATGATCCAAACGTGACTAACCTATTGGCAAATCGTGCTAGATTCCCTAACGAAGGTCCTGGTTATTCTGTCCCCTTTTCAAGGTCGGAGCATGGCAGTCAGAGTAGAGTAGATCCTAACTCGACATGCAATTATTGCCTTGGGAAGGGTCATTGGAAACAGGAGTGTCCTGCCCTAAAAGGAAAGAGAACCTACAGTGGGAAGGGGGGCTCTGTTAGACCGTTGGCTCTTGCAGCGCATGCTGGTGGAGCAAGGGTGTCTGGGGTTGCCGAGGGGTCTCCCTTTAAACCAGGGGTGATAGCATCCTCAGCATCCAGCCCACCTGCGGCTACTGAGTTGGCTGTGGCACTACAGGGCTCTGTCTCCATACAGATTTGCGAGGAGGATCCTGATTTTGGCCCGTTTATTACTACAGGTTTCGTTTCTCTGGTGGGTAGCCCACAGAAAGTGCCTGTCCAGATACTTCGGGATACGGGGGCTTCAGAATCATTTATATTGGAATCTGTTTTGCCATTCTCTCAGGAGTCAAGTGTGGGGACCAGCGTTTTGATTAGAGGGATGGGGATGCAGACTTTGTCTGTCCCCTTGCATGAAATTGAGCTGAAATCTGATCTGGTCCAGGGGGTAGTAACCATTGGTGTTCGACCCTCTCTGCCTGTGGTGGGTGTGGCAGTCATCTTAGGGAATAACCTGGCTGGAGGAAGAGTGTGGAGTGATGTGCCCCCACCTCTGGTTGTTAGTTCTGGGTCAACACTGCCAACAGGACCAGACATTAGTGGGAAGGAGTTTCCTGAGGTTTTTACTGCCTGCGCCATGACTCGGGCTATGAGTTGCATGGGCCCTAAAACTGATGATGGAAAAGAGTCTGATAAGCTCACTCCTGACAATTCTGTTTTTCAGTTTCCTGATCTGCCGCCTTCTTTGTCTCGGAGTGAGGTGATCTTAGCCCAACAGGAGGATCCTGAGCTGAAGCTGCTGCTCAGTGGGATTCAGCCTAAGGATGAGCTGGAGAGCTCTGCAAGTGGTTATTTTCTCTTGGAGGATGTGTTGGTTCGTAAATGGCTTCCTCATAATGATTGTTCTGTAAGTGACCCAGTTTTTCAAGTTGTGGTACCTACTAGGTTTAGGAATGTGGTGTTGGAGACAGCACATGATGACGTGGCTGGGCATATGGGAGTTAGAAAGACTTGTGATAGAGTACTACGGTATTTCTTTTGGCCTCGGTTGAAGAGGGATGTTGCTAAGTTTATAAAGACCTGTCATACTTGTCAACTGATGGGAAAACCTAATCAGACTATTAAACCTGTGCCTCTTTATCCTATTCCAGCAGTGAGTATACCATTTGAGCACCTCATCATTGATTGTGTTGGGCCACTTCCTCCTTCTAAGTCTGGGTGTACTTACCTATTAACGGTAATGTGTCAAACCACTCGCTATCCGTCTGCGTACCCTCTTCGTACGATTACGACAAGATCAGTTGTAAAGGCACTGACTCAGTTCATATCCATTTTCGGTATTCCTCGGGTCATACAGAGTGACCAAGGGACAAACTTTACATCAAAAATGTTTGCTGAAGTTTTGAGTCAGTTACGCGTTAAGCACAACACCGCCAGTGCGTATCATGCTCAGAGTCAGGGTGCCCTAGAGAGGTTTCATCAAACACTGAAGTCATTGTTGCGCTCTTATTGCATGGAGCTTAAGAGGGATTGGGAGGAGGGACTGCCTTGGCTCATGTTGGCAGCACGGGAGGTTGTACAGGAGAGTACAGGGTTTAGTCCAAGTGATTTGGTGTTTGGGCACAAGGTGAGGGGCCCACTGGCAGTGCTACAAGATGGTCTTAGGACCACTGATCCACCTACCAACTTGATAGATTATGTGCATGGTTTTCACCTGAGGTTACATCTGGCGGGAAAAATGGCGAGTGAGCATTTGACTGTGGCACAAAGTAAAATGAAGAGACTGTTTGATCGCCGGACTGAACCACGAGTGTTCTGTCCTGGGGACCAAGTGTTGGCGTTATTGCCTATACCTGGTTCGCCATTCCAGGCTAAATTTACTGGTCCCTACTCTGTTGTACGACAGGTGTCCGAACAGAATTATTTGATCGATACTCCAAACCGTAGAAAGTCTACACAACTTTGTCACATAAACTTACTAAAATGTTATTATTCTCGTTCACCTAGGGCCGGAGAAGATGCGGTCTTTGAGGTGAAGCCGGTGGTGTTGACCACAGTGAATGGTGTATCTCCATCTCCATCCACTCCTGTGGTGGCAGCAGGGTGGGAGGAGGATGTGAGTGGGCCTGGAGACGGTGTTTTGCGTCCTCGGCTCAAGAATTCTGAGATGTTGGCTGATGTATCAGTTCTGTTTGGTCATTTGACTGAGAGAAACTGTAGAGAGTTAGAGGGGTTGCTTGTTGCATTTCCCTCATTGTTTTTGGATACCCCTTCTTGTACCCACTTAGTGCAGCACGACATAGACGTTGGGGAGGCGAAGCCGATTCGTCAGCGGTTCTATCGAGTCCCTCTGGAGAAACGCCGCCGCATGGATACTGAGGTTCAGTATTTATTAGAGAACGGGCTGGCTGTTCCTTCAAACTCCAGTTGGGCATCACCGTGTTTGTTGGTAGGAAAACCAGACATGACAGATAGGTTCTGCACAGACTATCGAAAAGTTAATAATGTGACTAAACCTGACTCATTTCCTTTGCCCAGGATGGAGGACTGTGTGGATGAGGTGGGGTCTGCCAAATTCGTTAGCAAATTTGATTTGCTTAAGGGGTATTGGCAGGTCCCACTGACCCCTCGCGCCCGAGAAATATCTGCCTTCATTACACCGTCTGGGTTGTATTCGTACAACGTCATGAGTTTTGGTCTTCGTAATGCGCCGGCGACTTTTCAGCGCCTGATGAATCAGGTGGTTGCAGGGCTGGATGGCTGTGCGGTTTACCTTGACGACGTTGTGGTGTATAGCGACACGTGGGAGCAACATATAGAACGTATCCATTCACTGTTTGTACGACTCAGGGCTGCAAACCTTACTATCAACTTGGCAAAATGTGAATTTGCAAAAGCAACTGTCACATATTTGGGTAAGGTGGTAGGGCAAGGGCAGGTCCGGCCAGTGAGGGCTAAGGTCCGTGCTATTGATCAGTTTCCACCCCCCACCTCGAAGACGGAGCTTAGACGTTTTTTAGGGATGGTGGGTTATTACCGCAACTTCTGTTTCAATTTCTCAACAGTGGTCGTCCCTTTGACTAACTTATTAAGATTGAGGGCCAAGTTTGAATGGTCTCCAAGTTGCCAGCGGGCTTTTGAACAGGTAAAAATGCTGTTAAGTACGGCTCCTGTCCTGGCGGCACCTCGCTTGGATCACCCGTTCCAGTTGCAAGTGGACGCTAGTCATGTTGGGACTGGGGGGGTTCTTTTGCAGACTGATGATCAGGGGGTAGATCGACCGGTCAGTTACTTTTCTAAAAAGTTTAATACTCACCAATTGAATTATTCAACCATCGAAAAAGAGGCATTGGCTCTGGTTTGGGCTCTGCAGTACTTTGATGTTTATGTGGGAGGGGGGTCCCATCCAGTGGTCGTTTATTCAGATCATAACCCCCTGACCTTTTTGCATTCTCTGCAGAGTCCGAGCCAGCGCCTTATGAGGTGGACGTTGTTTCTGCAGCCGTATAACATCACGATTAGACACATTTGCGGTGTGGAGAACGTAATCGCGGATGCGTTGTCCCGTGCTCCGGAGGGGCTGGGTGAGTCGATGCTGTCGGTCTGATACCATTGTCGTTAACTAACTCTGTCTCTCTCTCTCTTGCTTCTCCCTCCTTAAATAGAGCTTTTCCCCGGTACCAGGAATTGCTGGAGGGTGGGCAGGTTGTGGGGGAGGTTGAGTTGGTCAGACCGTGTGGTGGAGATCCCCAGTTCCTCTGGCTGGATGGTAGTATTCCCACAATCATTATAATTTGTATTTTTGATTATTAGTTGTGCTGAAAAATTGGGGACAGATTTTTACAGAGACCTTTTTGGTAGGCCTCTGTTTTAAGGGGGGGGATGTGACGTTCCACATATGGTCCCATAGTGGGCGCTGTTATCCTGTGTCCTGTGTGGGGTTTCTTCTTCTCTTTCCAGATAGACCACCAGGTGTACCCAATGTTGTTAATTGTCCTGGAGACAATAAGATCAGCCCAGGGTCATGGATCTTGCTCTCTTTCTCGTCGACCAGCAGCCATCTTAGTTGTGTTATCATTTTCTCTAATCATTATTTCAATCCAACCTTTTCTGTAATATAACATTCTTCTTCTTTCTTCATTAAATATACTATTAATGATAACCATGTGTGGTCTCCCTCTTTGTTGCATTGCCAAGAGCCAGGCAAGCGTAACAATATATATATATATATATATTGTATTTGATCTTCTGTTATACATTAAACATTGTAGCCTAGGTTGAATCCATGGTAATAAATGTACTGTGAAAGGCATTGAGGTCTAGCATGTGCTCACAGGTCCTCCGGTTCCCTGTCAGCGATGCCCTTTAAGACTTAGTCTGAACTCAAATGGTCAAAGCAACACTGGTGATCAAAAAGACATTTAATAAAAGTCAGGGAAACGCTCCGGTCCAGATGAGGAGCGTGTTGGCCGTTTATTAGGGAAATCCATTAGACTCCACACACTGAACCTGTTTCTAATGTCCTCTTTGGAGGCCAAACTCTGTCCTGATGTTCGTGTCATCAAGCACTAGATGCACTTTCTTAGAGTTCAGAATAGATGCCAATTAAAGCCAATCAGTCACTTGGTGAGCCTCAACTGGTCCAGCACTTTGTGACATCAGCTGACTAATGGGTGTGTGAGCCAAGTCCTTTTCCCTCTCACTGTGTTGTGGAGCTGTGTGTCTATGTGGCCATGTGGTCACAATAGCACAATGGCCAGTTATCCATCAATAAAGATTCTCTTAATGCTTCTCCTAACAAGAAGAGAAACATGGAAAGAGGCCATTAGTCTGCTTTATGTCCAAGTCAACATTAGACATGAAGCAGACTAACGGCATCTTTCACTGTGGATGTTTACAGGTTTTGTTTTACTAACTATTGTCAAGCGTAAAGTGATTAAAATAATGACATTTACAATAATACACCACAACTTTCAACAGTTTGGTCAAGTTGAACCTCTTCTATGTTTTAGCTCTTATTTTATTGTTCAGTCAAGACACTTAGAAGCTATTCCTCTTTACCTTAATGCTGACCCTTCATTAATTCACAATACAGAACCACTTGATATAAGACATAGAATATGTGTGCATATCCAAAATTCCATTAATAGTCACCATCATTAAAGACACTTATCTTTACACAGATACGCATGTATAGATAACTATTGTTAAGATACTTTACATCAAACACACTCTTTAATTTGATTAAAATGCCGCTATTTAAAAAATAATAATAATAAACTGTAGTAATGGTGTTTTCAGTCTCTAAATGTTGTACAACACTAGTTTAAAGGTTAAAGTTCAGCTAAACAATTAGTCCTCATGACTACAGCTTTGATACATGTGTGTGTATGTGTGTAATGTCCTGATATACCATTGGTCCTCATAACCCAGGAACTTGCTGTGTGTGTGTGTGTGTGTATAATGTCCTGATATACCATTGGTCCTCATAACCCAGGAACTTGCTTTGTGTGTGTGTGTATTGGTAAAGTCGCTCTAAACCAGGGGGGTTCTCATAAGTCTCATAAGTTCATGTAGAACGTCAGGTCCAGGTCCGTCAGGTGTGTGTGTGTGTGTGTGTGTGTGTGTGTGTGTGTGTGTGTGTGTGTGTGTGTGTGTGTGTGTGTGTGTGTGTGTGTGTTTGCGTTTCAATGTGTGTTACTACAAGCGACACAGAGACACTGAGGAACCATAATCCCCTAACCCAAACCCAGGGAGGAGATCCTCCTGGGTGAATGTGGACTGGAAGGTGTGGATGAGTGTCAGTGTGTCTGAGGACCCTCCTCCATCTGGGGACACTCTGTAGAAGGACAGAGAGCCAGCAGGTCGGTCCACATACACTCCTACTCTGTTAGAGGGGGGGAGACCTATGGCTGTTTGACTACCGTTGTACCAGACTGAGTAACCATCATCAGCACAATCAAGACTCCAGGACTTGTTGTTGAATCCAAGCAAGCTGTCATCACTCCATCCTCTCCTAGTGATTCCTCTGTATGTCACTCCTATAGCAACAACATTTCTTGCTTCCACCTCCACCTCCACCTCCCAGTAACAGCGGTCAGTCAGACCCTCTCTACACAACACCTGGTGATGGTCGTCAAATCTCTCCAGGTGATCAGGATACCACTCCTCCTTTCTAACCCTCGTCACCTTCCTGTTGTCCTCAGACAGAGAGAGTCTTCTGTGGGCTGTGTTTGGGTCCAGTGTGAGTTCACACTCATCTGATGGGAGAGAGAACCAAAGACATGATGAGTCTACACAGAAATACTCCTGATGAGGTCATCAAGATATGAGCCGTTTGGAGTCAGTTCAATAAACCCTTTAGAAATGGGTGGAGCCGTGAATAACCACTGAGGAAGAAAAAGTACTTGATTGGAAAGTACTCTCTTGATTTATAGATAGGGCATCATTAATAGCAGTTGATCGTTTCAAAGGACCTAGTTTCCTAGTTTGTACTTTCCTGGGACTTAGTTTCCTATTTCCTAGTTTCCTATTTCCTAGTTTCCTAGCACCTAGTTTCCTATTTCCTAGTACCTAGATTCCTACACCCTAGTTTTCTAGGACCTAGCTTCCTAGTTTCCTATTTCCTAGTTTCCTAGCACTTAGTTTCCTATTTCCTAGTACCTAGATTCCTACACCCTAGTTTTGTAGGACCTAGCTTCCTGTTTCCGAGAATCTAGTTTCTTAGCACCTAGTTTCCTAGCTTCCTCGTACCTTGTTTCTTAGGACCACATTTCCTAGTTCCTAGTTTCCTAGGACCTAGTTTCCTAGTTCCTTGTTTACAAGTTCCTTGTTTCCTTGGACCTAGTTTAAATAATGATGAATATATATATATATATATAGTTATATAATCGTATTTCATCAATTTGCATATTGTTTTTAAATAATAGATATATTTTAGATCATGTTTCTGAATAGGATTCATTATGATGGTTTTCAATATTAATATTGATATTGTACATTATGTCCACCATCATGTATCTTATCAATATATAAACTAAACAGACACTTACACTTCTTTAGAGTCGACCTCAGGTCAGGCAGCTTCTCCATCTCCTTGAACTTCTTTACAGCTGGTTCCAGGGCAGGCAGCTTCTCCATCTCCTTGAACTTCTTTACAGCTGGTTCCAGGGCAGGCAGCTTCTCCATCTCCTTGAACTTCTTTACAACTGGTTCCAGGTCAGGCAGCTTCATCATCTCCATGCACCCCCAAACAATCACCCCCACAACAACAATTACAACAAATCCAGCTAGTATCAGGTAAGGCAGCTTCTTCGTCTCCAGGCACTTCTTTACAGCTGAGGCCATTCCTAGAAAACATTGTTGAATCAAGTTAAAAACTACCTTTTTTAACGGGATAGAGAGAGAGAGAGAGAGAGAGAGAGAGAGAGAGAGAGAGAGAGAGAGAGAGAGAGAGAGAGAGAGAGAGAGAGAGAGAGAGAGAGAGAGAGAGAGAGAGAGGGTAGAGAGGGAGAGTGGATAGACATAGCGAGAGAGCAACATAGTGACAGAGAGAGAGAGAGAGAGAGAGAGAGAGAGAGAGAGAGAGAGAGAGAGAGAGAGAGAGAGAGAGAGAGAGAGAGAGAGAGAGAGAGAGAGAGGGGAGGGAGGAAGAGTGGATAGACATAGCGATAGAGCGACATAGTGACAGAGAGAGAGAGAGAAAGAGAGAGAGAGAGAGAGAGAGAGAGAGAGAGAGAGAGAGAGAGAGAGAGAGAGAGAGAGAGAGAGAGAGAGAGAGAGAGAGAGAGAGAGAGAGAGAGAGGAAGATTGGATAGACATAGCGATAGAGCGACATAGTGACAGAGAGAGAGGGAGGGAGACAGAGAGAGGGAGAAAGAGTGAGAGTGAAGAGAGAGAGCGATAGCGAGAGCGAGAGCGAAAGAGAGAGGGGAGAGAGGGAGAGAGAGAGAGAGAGATAGTGAAAGAGAGAGAGATAGTGAGAGAGATAGTGAGGGAGAAAGAGCTAGAGAGAGACCGAGAGAGGAGGGGAGAGAGAGACAGAGTGAAAGAGATAGAGAGAGAGAGAGAGAGAGAGAGAGAGAGAGAGAGAGAGAGAGAGAGAGAGAGAGAGAGAGAGAGAGAGAGAGAGAGAGAGAGAGAGAGAGAGAGAGAGAGAGAGAGAGAGAGAGAGAGAGAGAGAGAGAGGGGAGAGAGGGAGAGTGGATAGACATAGCGATAGAGCAACATAGTGACAGAGAGAGAGAGAGAGAGAGAGAGAGAGAGAGAGAGAGAGAGAGAGAGAGAGAGAGAGAGAGAGAGAGAGAGAGAGGGAGAGTGGAGAGACAGAGTGAGAGAGAGACACTACTGATACTACTACTACTAACAACTATTACTACTACTACAACTACTACTACAAAAAAAAACAACGATATTTTTAAAACGTATTAAGGTGTTTAGACAACAGTTTAAAGTGGTTCTAATGTTCCTATATGTGTATATATCTCTATCTATATGAGTGATGGAGTAGCGTAGGGCTTGATATAAACATATAATACACATCTAATACTACATGAACTTAACAATGGTCCACCATCAAAGTGTGTCCGTTGGAACAGGCTCCCTGGTGCAGAACTAACTCTTTGAAGCCCTTGGTCAACACTCACTACTCACCTTAGAACGCTGTCCACCGCTTAGTTGGACAAAGGCTGTGATGAGGGTTGTTTAACTCAGCGCTTTGTTGCCTAAGACACCAAAAGACACATACTTATTTATCGAGTTGTCCCACATGAACACAAACACACACACACACACACACACACACACACACACACACACACACACACACACACACACACACACTCACACACACACACATAAGCAAGAGGTAAGGACGTAAATGGTACAACGTACATGTCCATTCTCTACAGGCTGCTTTCCTTTGAACTGTCTCTCTCTCCACCTCGAGTCACAAATAGAGCAACTGTCTCTCTCTCCACAAAGAGAGCAACTGTCTCTCTCTCCACGTCGAGTCACAAAGACAGTAACTCTCTCTCTCCACGTCGAGTCACAATGAGAGCAACTCTCTCTCTCCACGTCGAGTCACAAAGAGAGTAACTCTCTCTCTCCACGTCAAGTAACTCTGAGAATACTTCTAATACTACTACTAACTATTACTACTACTACTACTACTACTACTACTATTACTACTACTACTACTACTAATACTACTACTAACTATTACTCATACTACTACTACTGCTAATACTACTATTACTACTTCTACTAATACTACTACTAACTATTACTACTACTACTACTACTACTACTACTATTAACACTACTTATAATAGTACTACTACTACAACTACTACTACTGCTACTACTACAACTACTCCACTACAACTATTACTGCTACTACTTACACTACTTATACTAAAACTACTACTACTAACAACAACTACTACTACCACTAGTACGAATACTACTACTACTGCCACTACTACTACTACTACAAATACTACTACAACTACTACTACTACTACTACTACTACTACTACTACTACTACTACTTCTACTACCACTACTAATACAACAACTACTACTACCACTACTACTACAACTAATACTACTACTCCACTACTACTACTACCACTACTAATACTAATACTGTAAGTGCAGCTTTTACATGTTCATAATTTAACTGTATGTATTTTATAAGTTTAATAATTATTATTTGTTGTAATATTTCATGCGTGCAATATTTAGTCTTTTATTTTGAAGTCCAAGCTTATGCTGTTCTCGTGTGAGTTAGAGAGAGAGTTAGGGAGAGAGGCAGAACTGAGAGTAAGATGCACGGATACTGTTACAGTTTAAGCATTTTTTCATAAAGTTGTAAGGACTGAAGAATACTTTCCTTGTTTTTCAGAGCATGCAGCCAACGAGGTATGTTGTTGTGTTTGTATTTATTTTACGTTTATTACTTTTCTAAAGTCATCTCCCATGCTGTGAATGTTCTTGTGTGTCTAACATGATACTATGTTTGTCATTTATACTGTTTGTTTATGTGTAGTTTTCACAGTGGATTCGGAGAGGAATAAACCCATTATAAGAAAGCCACATGGTTATTTCCTGCTCGTAACCAAATCTGCCTATGTTGCAGCATGGGAGATTTTGGAGGAGAGATATGGGAATCCATTTACAATTGCAAAAGCCTGTAGAGACAAGCTTCAATCGTGGCCCAAGATGGGATCTAAGGACAGCTTTGAGCTCAGAGATTTTGCAGACTTTCTCCGTAGTTGCGAGGCTGCCATGATCCACATCAAGGCATTAGAAATATTGAATGACTGTAATGAAAACAGGCAAATACTTTTAAAGTTACCAGATTGGCATACTGCATGCTGGAATCGGAAGGTTATTGAAGTCCAAGAAGACAGTAACCAATGTCCCTCCTTCAGCCAATTTGTAAAGTTTCTGACAAGAGAAGCAAAGATTGCCTGTAACCCTGTCACATCATTGCAATCACTGAGGCAAGGTGAAGCTGAAAACACTAAATCTCAAAGACAACAAAGCTTTGCAGCAAAGACACTGACCACACGTTCAGACGAAAAAAACATCTTAACATGTATTCTCTGTAAGAAGAATTGGCATTCTTTGCACAATTGCAGGAAGTTCATAGAGCAAGTTGTTCCAGACAGAATCAAGTACATTCAAGCTCAGAAGCTATGCTTTGGATGTCTCAAGACTGGCCATCAGTCAAGGAGCTGCCACAGTAGGAGTGTATGTGAAGTGTGCAAGAAGCAACATCCTACCTGTCTGCATGAAGAGCGTGCAAAGGAAGAACAAAGACCACAAATCAACAATTCAGTTCTCAAAGGTTAAATACAAATCAAGAAAGAAACAAAGAAAGACCTCAAGCAACACAACAAGAAGAAAGAACCACAGCGGCTACCTCCAACAGAGTAATACTTGGTGAAGGTAACACACAAACAGCTGCTATAATTCCAGTCCGGCTTTCATCCACGTGTCAACCAGCAGAAGAAATCCTTGTATACGCTCTGTTGGATTCTCAAAGTGACGCAACATTTGTGCTAAGTGAAGTAGCTGAGGCTTTGGAAGCAAGTTGTAGGAGCCAAATAGCGTTTTTGTTTACCTAAAAAACGAATAATTATAATTTGTAGACTTCCCATGTTTTGTTCGACTATATATCAGATCTACTGATTTGATAGACAGCTGATCGACAGCTGGGCCACCGATTGATTGGCAACTTGGCCACACCCATAGTAATCAGGGTGGTGCAAGTTAACAAAGGGAAGTGGAAAATGTTTGGACCGGGATTATGGAGTCCTAGCTTTAGTTGGAGAGCAAACACAGTTTTTTAACCATCTTCTATTTTGAATCACCTACATACACATACACATACATCTATCATCTACTTTCTACCTTTCACACACAAACACACACACACATGAACATAGTTTGTCTATTGCGCTGGCCTACAACGTTTTGGTAGGATATTTGAGTTTGAAATATTTGAGTTTATTATTTTCACAATGAACATGCGCACGGCGTCCGGATCTACGACAAAGGTGCGTTAAAACAACTCTTCTATCGCTGGGGCAGTGGCTATAATTAAGTGAAGGAATAGCCACTATATTTAGTTAAAAAACTATTGCGTCGGACTTTCCCGCACTACTCCTCGGACTCGGGACATGAATGGACTTCAAGCGAACAGATGGAAGGAACAGATTTAAAGGGACTAAGGGACAGGAGGTAAAACAAACAATATTGAATGTGCACCGAATCGCGCTGAAGCGAATATCGGATGTTGAAATAAGGAATTGTTTGTTATTGGATGTCTCGCGTAGGACTTGCTGTTGCTCCAGTTGCTGTCGCTTGTTTGTTTGTTGTTGGACGTCCTGCGGAGGATAGGCTGTGTATGGAAGTCGCCGTGGTTTGAAGGCGTGTTGGGGTTTGGAGCGCTACTGCTGGGCAGTGCGGAACGATACGCCTACATTGTATCAGCGCGTCTGATCAGCGCTACCGAATCAATTGTAGGTTATTGTGAATGGTGTGTTGTGGCTCACGTAGGCTACAGTGACTATCGCGTTATTTATAGCCTACGTTTACTGCCGTCGGTATGTCGGAGTTAAAGGAACAGCCGTCCGTGCCGGTCGTGGAGCAGCCCGCTGGGGCTGATGAAGAGGAGAGGACTCTTTTGACGTTGATTCGCTCTCGCAGAGGAAAACTGGGAGTGCTGACACGTAAACAGAATGAGATTCAAGCTCTGTTGGATGACGAATTCGGAAAAACTGACATACACACCATAAAGCTGAAATGTGAAACGCTTGAGAATATGCTGGAAGAATTTGTGGAGTTTCAAAAGTCTGTTTTAATGTTAATGTCACAAGAAGAACAAGAGTGTGACCAAATGGACTGGTTTGTGCCTAAGGAAAACAGGTTCAGAGAATTTTTGGGACATGTGAAGGGAAAGATGGATTGGACTGCTTATGAAAAGCAGATTGATTACTCTCCTGAAAGGCTTCCTGATATACGACCAGTAGACAGTGTGTCACACAGGGGGTCCACTGTCCGAAGTACTACATCCTCCACAACCAGAAGACTAAGGGCGCAGGCTGAGGTAGAGAGAGCAGCTCTATTGGTTCGCGCAACAATGCTCGAAAAGAAGCATCAAATAGAAATGGAAGAAGCAGGCCTCAAAGCAAAGAAGGAAATGTTGCAGGTGGAAGCTGGCCTAGCTGAAACCACTGCAAAATTAAAGGTTCTGGAAGAATATGAAGTTTCATCTCAAGTTGATATAAGGAAGACTCCTCCTGATGCCATGAATGCTTATATGGAGCGAGCGGATTGGCAGGAAAAGGCAACAAGAACAATAGAAAAGTTTAACCCCTCAACACCCGGAATCTCAGAAAGGCAAGAGCAATTAGAAGACCAAGGTCAAGATAGCCTTCCTTATGTAGGCCCCACCTACACCAGCTCAGGTGGTGTTACGGGTGGTGCTAGAAACAAGACTCCTCTACAGCAACACTCATCAAGATTCATCAACAGCAGCACGATGCCTGCAGGTGGCGCCACTCAGTCTGGTCTCGATGATGGAACTAAAACTCTGGTTGATGTGTTGAGCAGACAGAATGAGATTTCCGAGCTCATTGTGAAGCAGCAGCGTTTGTCTTTACTTCCAGTCAAAGCAATAACGGCATTCTCTGGTGAACCACTGCAGTATCAGTCTTTTATCCAAGCTTTTGAACACTGCATTGAAAGCAAAACTGACAGCAACCAAGACCGACTGTACTTTTTAGAGCAGTTCACAAGTGGGCAAGCAAAGGACCTAGTTCGTAGTTGTATGCACTTGGAGCCTGTAATGGGATACCAGGAGGCCAGGAGGCTTCTATTGGAGAACTTTGGCCATGGTATGAGAATCACAGCTGCCTACATTGATAAAGCTCTCAGCTGGCCAACCATTAAAGTTGAAGATGCAAAGGCCTTGCATTCCTATGGACTTTTCTTGAGAGGATGTTATAATGCATTACAAAGGGGTCAGTACATGGAAGAGATTAACACTCCTTCCAACCTGAGAATAATTATTTCTAAACTCCCTTTCAAGCTCAGGGACAAGTTCAGGTCTGTCGCTTGCGACATACAGGAAAGACACAAACAGAGAGCAAGTTTCAAAGACATGGTACACTTTGTTGAAAAACAGGCTAGGATCAGCCTAGATCCCATCTTGGGGACATTCAAGATCCCCGCCCAGCCAACAAAGCTTCTGGATCAAGGACCTTTAAACCTACCACCAAAGGAAGTAGCTTTGTCACCGCAATAACTACTGTGTCTGAAAACTCAGAGAGGGAAAATAATACTTACCCATCACCCGCCATCGATCAGCCATCGGAATATCCTGTAAGAAAGAAAATTACTTATCAGCCATCAGAGAACCCTGCGAAAAACAGAAGTACTTATTTGAAGGAAAGACCTGACATCAGAATTGCTTTTCAAAGACCATGTGCACTCTGTTCAGGAGACCACACACTAGAGTTGTGTAGAAAGTTTAAAGCAAGACCACACAAAGAAAAGGTGGATTTCCTCATGTCCAAAGGTGCATGTTTTGGATGTTTAACATTGGGACACATGAGCAGAGAATGTAAAAAAAGGCTCACATGTGCCGTTTGTCAAAAGAAACACCCCACTCTACTGCACATCAAGACTGAGGAGGATGGCTCTCATAAAGAAGTTAAATCTGCTGTTGAGATGCCCAAAGAAAAACTGAGCAGCGCTCTGGTTTCCATGACAATCGGTGACCATAATGGGGCCGGTAAAGATTGTGCTCTTTCAATTCTGCCTGTACAGATTAAACATGCTAAAGGAAACAAGGTTGTCCAAACTTATGCCTTTTTGGACCCTGGTAGTACTGCAACATTCTGTACCGAGAAATTAATGAATGAGCTCAACATCCAGGGTCAGAGAACGGTAATTCTTCTAAAAACAATGGGGCAGGAGAAACCCGTAAACAGCTACAGAGTAACTGGCCTAGAAGTGGGCAGTCTTCAAGATGACACATTCATGAAGCTGCCAGAAGTATACACTACCACAGAGATTCCCGTCACAAAGGAAAACATCCCCACACAGGATGACATCATGGAATGGCCATACCTTAGTGAAGTTCAGCTGACAACTGTTGATAAGGAGGTAGGACTGCTCATTGGACTGAATTGCCCTAAAGCTTTGGAACCATGGAAGGTTGTGAATAGCGAAGGGAACGGCCCTTATGCGGTTAAGACACAACTTGGATGGGTAATAAATGGACCACTCAATAGCAAACCCTGTGTGGATAAAAATGGACGACCATATTTGAAAGCAAACAGAATCTCAATTGCCAACATTGAAGAATTGCTTGTTCAACAATACAATCAGGATTTCCCCGAACAGCGTCACATGGAGAAACGTGAGTTGTCCGTTGAAGATAAACTGTTTCTTAAGAAAGCCTCTGACTCTGCTACATTAAAGAACGGACACTACTACCTCCAACTCCCCTTCCGAAAGGATGATGTGAAGATGCCAAAGAACCGTCACATTGCAGAACAACGTGCCCTTAACCTCGTTAAGAAGTTCAAGAAAGAACAGGTGTTTTTTGAGGACTATAAAAGTTTCATGAATGAGGTCATACAGAAAGGTCACGCTGAAAAGGTTCCAGAGAACCAGCTACAAAGAGATGATGGACGGGTATGGTATATACCACACCATGGTGTGTATCACCAACGGAAGAAGACCATCCGTGTGGTTTTTGACTGTGCTGCCACATACAGGGGCACATCTTTGAACAAAGAGCTGTTACAAGGCCCAGACTTATCCAACACGTTGTTTGGAGTTCTCCTCAGGTTTCGGCAGGAACCCATTGCCATGATGGCCGATATAGAGGGAATGTTTCATCAGGTCAGAGTACCACCTGAAGATGTTGACTTCCTTCGTTTCCTTTGGTGGCCTGATGGTGATGTAACAAAACCGCTGGCAGAGTACAGGATGACCGTTCACCTGTTCGGTTCGGTCTCATCTCCTAGTTGTGCTAGCTTTGCCCTGAAGAAAACAGCGGAGGATAACCTGGGCAAGTATGATGTAAAGGCTCTCGATACCATCAGGGAAAACTTCTACGTGGACGATTGTTTAACATCAGTCCCCACCGAGAGTAAAGCCATAGACCTGGTCAAAGACCTCAGAGATGTCTGCCTAGAAGGAGGATTTAGATTGACCAAGTGGGTAAGCAATAGCCGTGCTGTCCTGTCCTCACTGCCTGCAGAGGAAAGAGCAAAAGAGGTGAAGGAGTTAGATCTGGACAGGGAGAACCTACCTATGGAAAAGGCACTGGGAGTCCATTGGGATGTAGAGAATGACACACTCTCATTCAGAACAGCCATAAAGACTCAGCCAATCACCAGAAGAGGTATCCTTTCTGTAGTCTGCTCTGTATACGACCCTCTAGGATTCCTTGCTCCTTTCATCCTGTCGGCAAAGAACATACTTCAAGAGCTGTGTAAGTCAAACTGCAGCTGGGATGAGAAGATACCGGACGTATTGGCTATACAATGGAAAAGATGGCTCACAGACCTGAGCCAACTCACTGGCTTCTCTGTCGACAGATGTATAAAGCCAAAGGGATTTGGCAAGATAAAATCTGCACAGCTGCATCATTTCAGTGACGCCAGTGAGTCGGGGTATGGTGTTGTCACCTACTTGCGCCAAATAAACATCTTGGGTGAAACTCACATCACATTCATTACAGGCAAAGCAAGAGTCTCTCCGCTCAAGCAAATTACCATCCCAAGACTTGAGCTAACAGCAGCGGTTCTTGCAGTAAGAATGGATGTAGTGTTGAGAACAGAACTTCAGATCATGCTGGAAGAATCCGTCTTCTGGACTGACAGCACATCAGTCCTGCGTTACATTGCCAATACAACTACAAGGTTCCACACGTTTGTGGCAAATCGAGTCTCTGTGATTAGAGAATTGTCAGCAACTCGGCAATGGAGGTATGTGGGCTCCAAGCAAAACCCGGCTGATGATTCCTCACGGGGCATGACTGCAGAGGCATTCTTGAAATCTACGAGGTGGATTCAGAGCCCAGAATTTCTTTGGAAAGATGAAAGTCTTTGGCCAGCACTGCCTGAAGAGCTGAGTCCCATCCCCTCAGACGACCCAGAGGTCAAACAGAAGGTGATGGTCAATCGCATTTCAATAGAGAAGGAAAAGGATCCTACAAGCGAGTTAATGGAACACTTCTCAAGGTGGAGTGATGTCAAGAAAGCAACAGCATGGATGCTGAAGCTCAGACAAACCCTACAACAACTAAGCAACAAAAGAAAAGAGTGTACAAAAAAGCTCAAGAATGGTGACAGCAAAGAAACAACTGAACAACTGAACAGGTTCAAAGGAACACTGGGTGGCCAAAAGCTTTCACTTGACGACATGACACAGGCCGAGAAGGCAATAATCAGTTACAGTCAAAGTCAATGCTTCCCAGAAGAAATATCTGCTTTGAAAAAAGGAAACCTTCATGTAAAGAGAAGCAGTGCCATCCTCAGGCTAGATCCAGTCTTAGAAGATGGATTGTTAAGAGTCGGAGGAAGGATAAGCAGGTCAGCGATGCCACAGGTTGGTCATGGAGGGAGAAACCATATGCTCTCCCGGCTGAGGCAGAAGTATTGGATCCTGCAGCAAGGAAAGTGATCAACAAATGCATGTTTTGTCGTCGGCAAAAGGCCAAGGCAGGAGAACAAAAGATGGCCGATCTGCCCAAGAGTCGTGTCACACCAGACCATCCACCTTTTACGTTTGTTGGTACAGACTACTTTGGGCCAATCGAGGTGAAGCGTGGACGAAGCTATGTGAAAAGATTTATCTGTAGAAGAGGTCAAGTTGTGGAGATGAGGTCAGATAACGGCACAAACTACGTCAGCTCTGAGCGTGAGCTCAGAGAAGCTGTTAAGGAGTTGAACCACAGCAAGATTGAGAACACCCTGCTTCAGGATGGGATAAAGTGGATCTTCAATCCTCCTTCTGGTTCCCATCATGGAGGAGTGTGGGAGCGCCTGATACGTCAGGTAAAGAACATACTTACCTCTGTCATGAAGCAGCAAGCATTAGACGATGAAGGCTTACAGACGGCACTTTGTGAAGTGGAAGCTATTCTCAATGACCGTCCAATAACAACTGTGTCAGACGATCATAATGACTTGGAAGCCCTCACACCAAACCATTTGCTTCAGCTTAAGGGAAAGCCAATCATGCCACCCGGACTATTTCACAAGGAGGACTTGTACTCCAGGAAAAGATGGAAGCAAATCCAATACCTAGTTGATCTTTTCTGGAAAAGATGGATCAAAGAATATCTTCCCCTATTGCAGGAACGACAGAAATGGAATACCTTAAGGAGAAATCTTGCTACTGATGATGTTGTGCTCATAGTAGATGATACCGCTCCGCGCAGCTCCTGGTTGATGGCCAGAGTTATCAAACCGTTACCAGATGCAAAGGGTCAAGTAAGAAGTGTGCTACTGAAGACAAAGACGAGCACATTAGAACGCCCCATTAGTAAGCTATGCTTGCTACAAGAATTCATATGAAGAATAATCGTTCAAAGAAAAAGAAGGTTAAGAAGAAGCCTTAAGTTAAGGTTTAAGTTTTGGCTCCTTTGAGATTTAAGTTAGAGTAATTGTTTTGTTAAACCACAGCCACAATTAGGGGCCGGTAATGTAGGAGCCAAATAGCGTTTTTGTTTACCTAAAAAACGAATAATTATAATTTGTAGACTTCCCATGTTTTGTTCGACTATATATCAGATCTACTGATTTGATAGACAGCTGATCGACAGCTGGGCCACCGATTGATTGGCAACTTGGCCACACCCATAGTAATCAGGGTGGTGCAAGTTAACAAAGGGAAGTGGAAAATGTTTGGACCGGGATTATGGAGTCCTAGCTTTAGTTGGAGAGCAAACACAGTTTTTTAACCATCTTCTATTTTGAATCACCTACATACACATACACATACATCTATCATCTACTTTCTACCTTTCACACACAAACACACACACACATGAACATAGTTTGTCTATTGCGCTGGCCTACAACGTTTTGGTAGGATATTTGAGTTTGAAATATTTGAGTTTATTATTTTCACAATGAACATGCGCACGGCGTCCGGATCTACGACAAAGGTGCGTTAAAACAACTCTTCTATCGCTGGGGCAGTGGCTATAATTAAGTGAAGGAATAGCCACTATACAAGTAAAGACAAAAAACAAGTTAAGCTCAAGCTATCTACTATGACCTCAAGAACCACAGTTGTAAGCGGTCAAAGAGTGAACAACCTACAAGTCAGATGCTTTTACTCCGGTAAAAAGATTCCCTTACCACCAGTCTATACACGTGACTTCATTCCAGCCAACAGAACTCACATACCAACAGATGAAACTGCAAAAGCTTGGTCTCATCTAGAGCACCTCCAAGGAGAGATTGCACCTCTGCAAGACTGTGAAGTGGGTCTGCTCATAGGGTACAACTGCTCACAAGCTTTACTTCCAAGAGAAGTTGTGTCTGGCAAAGAGAATCAACCTTACACACAGCGTACAGACCTTGGATG
>JANIIK010000829.1:5000-26979 GCA_027704905.1 Muraenolepis orangiensis
AAGTATCGTCAGAGACTGTGTGTGTCTGAGCTTCTAGTCATCAGAGCTCTCTGTCTATGGTTCATATGTTAATAAGGTTATTATAGTTCATGACTGAGTGAAGTCATGGAACTACAGCCTAGAAGAGGTTAGTCTGAAAGGAACTGAACTGGGAGGGGATCTGGACCAACTGGTTCATCATGCTTTGATACCGAGTCAGAGATTCTGTAGTCAACTCTGATCTGTGATGTATCATCAATATATATCACTAATATATCATCATATATCACTTTATTACAGCAGGAAGAAGACTAAGATACTGTAGTCAACTCTGATCTGTGATGTCACAATGGGGGGGGGGGGAGTGTGGGTTGGACCCTGAACGCAGACAACAGACCAGAGAGGGGAGAACAGTTGATTTATTTTACAACAGCACGCGCATGTGATGGTCAATGACAGGCAAGGGGTCGAAATACCGGGAGGTCGAGGTTCGAAGTACCGACAGGTAGTAGACACGTGGAAGATCAGGGACAGGCGAAGGGTCTGGATACCGGGAGGTCGAGGTGCGTAGTACCAACGGGTAGTAGACAGGCGGACGATCCTGGACAGGCGAGGGGTTGGAATACCGGGAGGTCGAGGTGCGTAGTACCGAACGGGTACTAGGCAGCCGGACGATCAGGACCAGGGAAGAGGTTCACCTGGGGACTAGTAGCATACATCAGGGTTTACACGAAGTACGAACGAGCGACGTCTCCAAATGACACCGCGGTATAAATAGACCCAGGTGAGGTAATTGACAATCAGCCACGGTAACAGTTGACAGATGTGTGTGTGTTCACCGCCAGTGCACGTGGCTTGGCCACGCCCCCATAACCGCCACCGTAACCGTAAAATCATCAATATATATATCACTAATATATCATCATATATCACTTTATTACAGCAGGAAGAAGATTAAGATACTGTAGTCAACTCTGATCTTGTGTCACCCGTGTGGCCTAACCTCCACCAGCTGTGGCTCCACGAGTTACACGGTGGTTACACTGGCTCCGGCACAAACGGCAGGTGTTTGAACTGCAGCAAAGAAGGACACTTTGCAAGGGATAGTCCAGAGAACTACCGTAGCAGCAGGAAGAAGACTAAGATACTGTAGTCAACTCTGATCTGTGATGTATCATCAATATATATCACTAATATATCATCATATATCACTTTTTACAGCAGGAAGAAGACTAAGATACTGTAGTCTGTAGTCAGTACAGGAAGTACTCAGTACATGATGTATAATAGGTACATTGTCAGTACTTACTCAGTATAATAGGAACTGTACGAACTGTACTCACTGTTACCGTCAGCCAGGTGATACCTCAGTATCACGTGCCGTACAAATAGACTCAGAGACAGCTTCCACAGTCAGGCCATCAGGCTGCTGAACAAGGGCGTATAGCATATAACAATGTAGATTTTATTACATTGATTTATATATACATATTGCTCTTTTCTGTGCCGCATTCTATAAATTGCATTTTTATTTTTATTTTTTAACTTTATTCTATTTATATCTATTTTTATCTATTTTTATCTTATTTTTATAACTGCTGTCTGTCGTCGGGTTTTGCACATAAGATTTTCACATCACTGCTTTATACTTGTGTAAACTGTGAAGTGATAATAAACTTGACTTGACTTGACTTGAGGTACATTCTCAGTACATGTAGTCAGTATAATAGGTACATTCTCAGTACTTGTACTCAGTATTATAGGTACATTATCAGTACATGTACTCGGTATAATAGGTATATTGTCAGTATATGTAGTCAGTATAATAGGTATATTGTCAGTACATGTATTCAGTATAATAGGTACATTGTCAGTACATGTACTCAGTAGAATAGGTATATTGTCAGTACATGTACTCAGTAGAATAGGTACACTCTTGTCACGGTCCAACCCAGCTCTTTCCTCTCCTAGTCCTGGATTTCCGCGGGCTTCCTGGAGCGATGTCACCGGACTCCGTTCCGAAATGCCACTCCGTGTTTTCCCTGTCAGCCGTTTCACACTGAACTCACCTGTTGTCAATCGCTCCTTATTGACCAAGCTGTATTCAAGCCATGTCTGTTGTGTTACTCAATGCTGGATTATCACCCTGATGTCTCCAAAAGCATCACGTTCGTATCGAGTTAAGTTCATTGTGTTCTGTCTATTGATCCATCTGGAGCCATCTTATTAGGCGTTTAGCACCTCTAGCTGTCTTCTTGTCAATATCGTATTACTGAAAAATACAAACTATTTAAAATGTAACATACCTACGATCAGATGCAGTTGTACCGTTATTTAGTTTTTACTTTTCTAACAATAAGTCGTTCTAATCATTGACGTTAAGCGTTTACAGGAGTCACAATTTTTCCCACTTCTCTCGTCCATAACCAAATGTAACGTTAACTTAACCCCACAGAGTTGAATGTGTTTACAGTTGCCTGTTATACCTGTTATGCCTGCGAGGTTCCCAACCACCCTGGGCTCCATCTCTTCTCCCCCCTACCGTCCGGTTGTCGGTTCTGCAGCATCCGTACAACGACTACCAGGTTCAAGGATAGTTTGATCCACATGCAGTGACCTACTGAACTGCTAGGAGTGCTGCCTCTATCATAACATTGTCATTAACATTACACTGTCATACTTTGCTGGACTCATTACAGTTACTGCACTGTTCTGCACTGAATTCATGATGCTGCTGCACTACTGGCACTTTAAAATGCTTTTTAAATGCTTTTCTGCACAATTCAACACACTCCATCAGTAACTTTCTAGTAATTTTTATTATTTTTATTGTGTACAGTATTGTTACAGTACAGTGTAAGAATAGTACATAGTATAGTATAGTATAGTATATTGTGTTAAATTGTAGTATTAACTCAAACTGCAGGAGGGAATGGGGAGTAAGCATTCCATTCTACTTGCATATGGATATTCAAAATATTAAATCTTGAACCTTGAATGAAGGAGCAGGTAGGGGTCAGAGGTCATTAAGGAGCAGGTAGGGGTTAGGGGTCATTGAGGAGAAGATTCAGGAGAACATCTTTATAACTGAACATGTGTGTGGCTAAGTTGTTCCTAACACAAGGAAATCAATAATCACTTCATCAGCTCCAAAAACAAGGAAATCAATATTCACTTTATTAGCTCCAAAAACAAGGAAATCAATATTCACTTTATCAGCTCCCAACACAAGGTAATCAATGAAAGTCTAGAAATCTAAGTCTTTCTGTGTTTTGTTTTTTTAAGGAGGAGGAGCAGTGGGCAGCCATTAGTACAGCGCCCGGGGGCAGTGTAGGGGGTGCCTTGCTCAACGGCACTTAGGCAGTAACCTGGTGTTTCTGGGTCTTGAACCGGCGACCTTGCGGCTCCCAAGCCAAGTCCTTATCCACTGAGCTACTGCCCCCCCCTTGTGTGTGTCTCTATATGTGCGTCTCTATGTGTGTGGTTGTGTGTATGTGTTTCCATATATGTGTGTGTATGTGTTTTTATGTGTGTATTTCTATATATATATATATATATATATATATATATATATATATATATATATATATATATATAATATATATATATATATATATATATATATATATATATGTGTGTGTTTGTATTTATATATATATGTGTGTGTGGTAATGGATGCTTTTATATTGCACTTTTATCCAAAGCTACATTTTTTGTGTGTGAATGTGTGTATTTTATGTGTGTGTGTGTGTGTGTGTTTATACTCTATGTGTGTGTGTGTGTGTGCTCTATGTGTGTTGCTACAAGCGACACAGAGACACTGAGAAACCATAATCCCCAAACCAGAACCCAAACCCAGGGAGGAGATCCTCCTGGGTGAATGTGGACTGGAAGGTGTGGATGAGTGTCAGTGTGTCTGAGGACCCTCCTCCATCTGGGGATTTTATATTCAGAACATGATCTAAAATATATCTTATAATATATGTGAATAAACATATTTTATATAATAATATATATCACTATATAATGTTTATATTAATAAATCAAATATATAAATATTAATATATTATAATTAATCGATTACGTTATAATTATATAAATAATATATAATAATATATATTTTCATCATATTTTAGGTCCTAGGAAACTAGGCAACCAATTCATAGAAACACCTCTCCTATCAAAGTCACAATTGTAGTTATCCAAGGTTAAAGTTGGCAACTGCTAGCGTTTAATGATGTCCTATCTATAAATCAAGAGAGTACTTTCCAATCAAGTACTTTTTCTTCCTCAGTGGTTATTCACGGCTCCACCCATTTCTAAAGGGTTTATTGAACTGACTCCAAACGGCTCATATCTTGATGACCTCATCAGGAGTATTTCTGTGTAGACTCATCATGTCTTTGGTTCTCTCTCCCATCAGATGAGTGTGAACTCACACTGGACCCAAACACAGCCCACAGAGGACTCTCTCTGTCTGAGGACAACAGGAAGGTGACGAGGGTTAGAAAGGAGGAGTCGTATCCTGATCACCTGGAAAGATTTGACTCCTATTACCAGGTGTTGTGTACAGAGGGTCTGACTGACCGCTGTTACTGGGAGGTGGAGAGGAAAGGAGGAGGTGTTACTATAGGAGTGACATACAGAGGAATCACTAGGAGAGGACGGGGTGATGAAAGCAGGCTTGGATTAAACAACAAGTCCTGGAGTCTTTATTGTCATGATGATGGTTACTCTGTCCGGTACAACGGTAGAGAAACAGACATAGGTCTCTCCCCCTCTAACAGAGTAGGAGTGTATGTGGACCGGCCTGCTGGCTCTCTGTCCTTCTACAGAGTGTCCCCAGATGGAGGAGGGTCCTCAGACACACTGACACTCATCCACACCTTCCAGTCCACATTCACCCAGGAGGACCTCCTCCCTGGCACACACACACACACACACACACACACACATATAAAGACTTAGATTTCATTGCGTTAGGAGCTGATGAAGTGAATATTGATTTCCTAATGTTGGGAACAACTTAGCAGGACACATCATGTTCAGTTATAAAGATATGTTCTCCTAAACCTGCTCCTCAATGACCCCTAACCCCTACCTGCTCCTTAATGACCTCTGACCCCTACCTGCTCCTTAATGACCTCTAACCCCTACCTGCTCCATAATGACCTCTGACCCCTACCTGCTCCTTAATGACCTCTAATCCATACCTGCTCCTTAAAGCCCTCTGACCCCTACCTGATCCTCAATGGCCACTAACCCCTACCTGCTCCTTAATGACCTATGACCCCTACCTGCTCCTTTTTGACCTCTGACCCCTACCTGCTCCTCAATGACCTCTGACCCCTACTGGATCCTCAATGACCACTAACCCCTACCTGCTCCTTAATGACCCCTTACCCCTACCTGCTCCTTAATGACCTGTAATCCCTACCTGCTCCTTAATGACCCCTGACCCCTACCTGCTCCTTAATGACCTGTAATCCCTACCTGCTCCTCAATGAACCCTAACCCCTACCTGCTCCTTAATGACATATGACCCCTACCTGCTCCTCAATGACCTGTGTCCCCTACCTAATCCTTCATTCAAGATTCAAGATTTTTGATTTGATTTTAAGTAGAATTGAATGCTTACTCCCCATTCCCTCCTGCAGTTTGAATTTATACTACAATTTAACACAATATACTATACTATGTACTATACTTACACTGTTCTGAATTAATACTGTCCACAATCAAAATAATAATAAACATTACTATAAATTGACTGATGGAGTCTGTTGAATTGTGCAAAAAAGCATTTAAAAAGCATTTTAAAGTGCCAGTAGTGCAGCAGCATCATGAATTCAGTGCAGTACAGTGCAGTAACTGTAATGAGTCCAGCAAAGTATGACAGTGTAATGTTAATGACAATGTTATGATAGGACCCAACACATCAACCACTGAGGACAATTCCTCTAGTGGACCCAACACATCAACCACTGAGGACAGTTCCTCTAGTGCAGTGGTTCCCAACCTGGGGGGCGCGCCCCCCTTGGGGGGGCGCCAAAGATCGCAGGGGGGGCGCCAGGCCTCAGATGATTTGAGGCCTAATATCATATTTCGATTTTATTTTATTTATTTTTATTTTTTTTAAATTTTTTTTTACATATAATTGTAACGCAATACATGATTGTCGCTAAAAGCCTTGTCTCTACATTACAATAAAATATAGAAATTTATTGATTAATTAATTTTAATAAAAATTCTACAAATTAATCTGATACTCCTCCGATTCGCGCCAACATTGACGTTACTGTGTCAGCTTCCGTGGTAGTAACAGTTTGCTGTGCTTGCTAGCTAGCGACCAACTTCATAAGGTGAATATTTTGTCTAAAAATGTCTGAAAAACGTAAAGGAGATGACAGCTCATCTGCAATCAAAAAGAAAATGAGGACCTACCTAGAGAGCTATCTTAACTTAGGTTTCATGGAGGGAACGGACAAAACCCGCCCAGAGTGTGTGATATGCAGAGAGAAGCTAGCCAACGACAGCATGAAACCCTGCAAAATGAAGAGACACCAACAGACCATGCACCCAGAAACGGTCGGGCGTGATCGGGACTTTTTCATAAAGAAACAACAGTTTGTTAGGGCTGGCAGCGATGTACAGAAGGCCACCGAGGCCTCTTTTGAATGTGCACTTTTAAAAGCAAAGGCAAAGTCCGGGGGGCGGGCGCAAATTCCAACAGGAGTCATTTGGGGGGGCTCTGGGTGAAAAAGGTTGGGAACCCCTGCTCTAGTGGACCCAACACATCAACCACTGAGGACAGTTCCTCTAGTGGACCCAACACATCAACCACTGAGGACAGTTCCTCTAGTGGACCCAACACATCAACCACTGAGGACAGTTCCTCTAGTGGACCCCACACATCAACCACTGAGGACAGTTCCTCTAGTGGACCCAACACATCAACCACTGAGGACAGTTCCTCTAGTGGACCCAACACATCAACCACTGAGAACAGTTCCTCTAGAGGACACTAACACATCAACCACTGAGGACAGTTCCTCTAGTGGACCCAACACATCAACCACTGAGGACAGTTCCTCTAGTGGACCCAACACATCAGCTCAGGTAATGTGACTGATGACTGATCACTGGGTTGTGACCCAGGCTCATGTGCTGCTTTCTACAAACAGCACTTGAACGTATGTAGATATGAACACTATCAGTGTGTGGGTGACTGGGTCACATGTCAATTTACTCTGTATGTCAAATATAGAATGACATTAGTTAAATGCAGCGACACTGAGCCAATGAGAACAATTACCCTAAGGGAAAGTTGATCGTATTGTATTTGTCAATGGTTGTTCTTCATTTTTCAGGATAGCCGATGTGATTCCAGAGGTTTTCCTGGATGGGACGTGGTTGATAACCTGGCAGGGTACCTTGTCAACCTCAACCGCACAATCACGGCATTATCAACCGCAGAGATAGCGGAGATTGTGCGGCTGTATTCGACCCTCAGCGATGTGGACAAGGCTCGCTCTAAATATAATTTAAAATGTAAGAAGAGCACCTTGCTAGGGCCATGGAGAGCTTCCAGGAAGCGTAGTGGCTCTGCACCTGGTCAACAAGCAGCTGAAAGGTGAACTGACCTATAGTGGATGACATGAATTCATGTATCATAATTATTATTAATTACATGTCACACTTAAGCAATATCTATATATATATATATGCGCTCACAGCGTTTTAGTAACCTAGTCAAATTGTGAAGTGGGGTTATACTGTATAACTTGATTCATACAAGGCCTCAATTAGCGGACTTGAACTGTCTGTTGTATATGTATGTATGTATTGATAACATTGCTCTTTCCTTTACAGACTATTCATGACCCATGGCCAGGCTGCCCAGAGTCCTGATAGCAATCGGATTGCAGAATGTGTTTGCCTCAGGCTTTTAAAATAGTTCAGTCAGTCGCGGTATAGGCCAAAAGACTGCAAGTGCAAAACCTTGCCCATTCCGCAGGCGATTGTACATACGTACAATCATATCAAACAAGTGCTTGAGGACACCCGGGCGATACAGGACCAGACCAACTTGGTGCTGGTTACCATCAACAACACCACTGTGGCTTGTTGGTGAGATATGTTTTTGGCTTTCTACATTCACTTTAACAGATGCACTTGAGAAATACAAACATATTCAACTATTTTAACATAATTACATTTAACCAGGAAGGATTTGATTTAGTAAACATTTTGTATTGTATTTTTCCAGGTGGCATGGAAGTACAGCTTCCCCAGAAGCTCTCTGTGGCTACAGAATTGCTGCTAGAAGCTAGAGAGCTTCCTTCTGCACTTGTGGAGCATGGGCATGCTCCAGGAGCCAAAAAATTGGGAGGGCGAGGCAGTGATACACCCACGTCACACCATCAAAACTGGCTCAGCACAGCCCTGTCCTCCTGGTTCTTCTACCTCAACCTCATCCCAGCAGGGTCATCTGCCACCAGCCCCATCTCCTCCTCCCTGGTCCTCATACGGGCAGGGTCATCTACCACCAGCCCCATCTCCTCCTCCCTGGTCCTCATACGGGCAGGGTCATCTACCACCCGCCCCATCTCCTCCTCCCTGGTCCTCGTACGGGCAGGGTCATCTACCACCAGCCCCATCTCCTCCTCCCTGGTCCTCGTACGGGCAGGGTCATCTACCACCCGCCCCATCTCCTCCTCCCTGGTCCTCGTACGGGCAGGGTCATCTACCACCCGCCCCATCTCCTCCTCCCTGGTCCTCGTACGGGCAGGGTCATCTACCACCCGCCCCATCTCCTCCTCCCTGGTCCTCGTACGGGCAGGGTCATCTACCACCCACCCCATCTCCTCCTCCCTGGTCCTCGTACGGGCAGGGTCATCTACCACCCGCCCCATCTCCTCCTCCCTGGTCCTCGTATGGGCAGGGTCATATACCACCTGCCCCATTCCCTGGCTGGTCCTCGTACGGGCAGGGTCATCTACCACCAGTCCCATCTCCTCCCTGGTCCTCGTACGGGCAGGGTCATCTACCACCCACCCCATCTCCTCCTCCCTGGTCCTCGTACGGGCAGGGTCATCTACCACCCGCCCCATCTCCTCCTCCCTGGTCCTCGTACGGGCAGGGTCATATACCACCTGCCCCATTCCCTGGCTGGTCCTCGTACGGGCAGGGTCATCTACCACCCGCCCCATCTCCTCCCTGGTCCTCGTACGGGCAGGGTCATCTACCACCCACCCCATCTCCTCCTCCCTGGTCCTCGTACGGGCAGGGTCATCTACCACCCGCCCCATCTCCTCCTCCCTGGTCCTCGTACGGGCAGGGTCATATACCACCTGCCCCATTCCCTGGCTGGTCCTCGTACGGGCAGGGTCATCTACCACCAGTCCCATCTCCTCCCTGGTCCTCGTACGGGCAGGGTCATCTACCACCCGCCCCATCTCCTCCTCCCTGGTCCTCGTATGGGCAGGGTCATCTACCACCCGCCCCATCTCCTCCCTGGTCCTCGTACGGGCAGGGTCATCTACCACCCGCCCCATCTCCTCCTCCCTGGTCCTCGTACGGGCAGGGTCATCTACCACCCGCCCCATCTCCTCCTCCCTGGTCCTCGTACGGGCAGGGTCATCTACCACCCGCCCCATCTCCTCCTCCCTGGTCCTCGTACGGGCAGGGTCATCTACCACCCGCCCCATTGCCTGGCTGGTCCTCGCAGCCTCCACCCCCTCCCTCTCAGCAACCATCACCATCTCCAGTGGCAACACCAACGGCAACAGCATCGTCAAATGGTCACCGTGAATGGAGACAGCGAAAGGCAGCACGCGAAGACCAGGAGTGTGTGGAAAGAGGAGAGCCACCAGAAAAGCACTGCAAACTGAATTTTCATTATCTGTGTAAATGATGTGGTCAATCAAAAAGTAAAACCACTGGTCATACCCAGTCTAAGGGAACGTGGTACTGTCTAGCATCTGGACAAACCATCACAGAGTGGAAAGACAAGCAATAAACCCTGCAGTGTTGTCTTTAAGATGTTGTGTCAGTGTCAGTTTGTGTATTTTTTAAGTGTATTTTTTCGATTGTTATTTAAAGTAAATATGTTCAGTGTGTTCGAATTGGATAAATGGTCTTCCAGAAACAATAAAAAGAATCTGAGAAGCATACGTTTACCTGTCAACTTGTTATTTATATGAAAACACGTACATATGATTTTGTAAAAGGTTAAAATTCCATTGTTTTTCAAGATTCTAGATTTGTATTTGCCACATACACACCCAGGGTGTGTATGTGGAATAAACAAGTGGCAATGGCTGGCAGGAATGTGCAATCAACAGTACACAGAACACACAACAAGAGCACTGAGTGCAGGAACATATCATTACCTGACCATTTGTCAGACTTTCATTAAGAGGAATGTTGTGAGACGTGTGGCAAAAAGGTCAGAGGTTCAGTTGAACTGATCTGCCATATTGAAGAAGAGCATTCATCAGGCACCAGCAGATTAAGTGGGGATCCACCACCACCACCACCACGACAACACCAAGCACCACCTCCTCCACCACCACAACAAGCACCACCTCCTCCATCACCACAACAAGCACCACCTCCTCCATCACCACCACAACCACTACCTCCTCCACCACCACCACAACAACCACTACCTCCTCCATCACCACACAACAACCACTACCTCCTCCATCACCACCACAACAACCACTACCTCCTCCATCACCACCACACAACCACTACCTCCTCCATCACCACACAACAACCACTACCTCCTCCATCACCACAACAACCACTACCTCCTCCATCACCACCACAACAACACTACCTCCTCCATCACCACAACAACAACCACTACCTCCTCCATCACCACCACAACCACTACCTCCTCCATCACCACCACAACCACTACCTCCTCCACCACCACAACAACCACTACCTCCTCCATCACCACACACAACCACTACCTCCTCCATCACCACCACAACAACCACTACCTCCTCCATCACCACCACAACAACCACTACCTCCTCCATCACCACCACAACAACCACTACCTCCTCCACACCACCACAACCACTACCTCCTCCATCACCACCACAACAACCACTACCTCCTCCATCACCACCACAACCACTACCTCCTCCACCACCACCACACAACCACTACCTCCTCCATCACCACCACAACCACTACCTCCTCCACCACCACCACACAACCACTACCTCCTCCATCACCACCACAACAACCACTACCTCCTCCATCACCACCACAACAACCACTACCTCCTCCACCACCACAACAACCACTACCTCCTCCATCACCACCACAACAACCACTACCTCCTCCACCACCACAACAACCACTACCTCCTCCACCACCACAACAACCACTACCTCCTCCATCACCACAACAACAACCACTACCTCCTCCATCACCACAACAACCACTACCTCCTCCATCACCACAACAACCACTACCTCCTCCATCACCACAACAACCACTACCTCCTCCATCACCACCACAACCACTACCTCCTCCATCACCACCACAACAACCACTACCTCCTCCATCACCACCACAACAACCACTACCTCCTCCACACCACCACAACCACTACCTCCTCCATCACCACCACAACAACCACTACCTCCTCCATCACCACCAACAACCACTACCTCCTCCACCACCACAACAACCACTACCTCCTCCATCACCACCACAACAACCACTACCTCCTCCATCACCACCACAACCACTACCTCCTCCATCACCACCACAACAACCACTACCTCCTCCATCACCACCACAACAACCACTACCTCCTCCATCACCACCACAACAACCACTACCTCCTCCATCACCACCACAACAACCACTACCTCCTCCACCACCACAACAACCACTACCTCCTCCACCACCACAACAACCACTACCTCCTCCATCACCACACAACAACCACTACCTCCTCCATCACCACCAACAACCACTACCTCCTCCATCACCACAACAACCACTACCTCCTCCATCACCACAACAACCACTACCTCCTCCATCACCACCAACAACCACTACCTCCTCCATCACCACCACAACAACCACTACCTCCTCCATCACCACCAACAACCACTACCTCCTCCACCACCACAACCACTACCTCCTCCATCACCACCACAACAACCACTACCTCCTCCATCACCACCAACAACCACTACCTCCTCCACCACCACAACAACCACTACCTCCTCCATCACCACCAACAACCACTACCTCCTCCATCACCACAACAACCACTACCTCCTCCATCACCACCACAACAACCACTACCTCCTCCATCACCACCACAACAACCACTACCTCCTCCATCACCACCACAACAACCACTACCTCCTCCACCACCACAACAACCACTACCTCCTCCATCACCACAACAACAACCACTACCTCCTCCATCACCACCACAACCACTACCTCCTCCATCACCACAACAACCACTACCTCCTCCATCACCACCACAACAACCACTACCTCCTCCACCACCACAACAACCACTACCTCCTCCATCACCACCACAACAACCACTACCTCCTCCACCACCACAACAACCACTACCTCCTCCATCACCACAACAACCACTACCTCCTCCATCACCACACAACAACCACTACCTCCTCCATCACCACAACAACCACTACCTCCTCCATCACCACAACAACCACTACCTCCTCCATCACCACAACAACCACTACCTCCTCCATCACCACACAACAACCACTACCTCCTCCACCACCACAACAACCACTACCTCCTCCATCACCACCACAACAACCACTACCTCCTCCATCACCACAACAACCACTACCTCCTCCATCACCACCACAACAACCACTACCTCCTCCATCACCACCACAACAACCACTACCTCCTCCACCACCACAACAACCACTACCTCCTCCATCACCACCACAACCACTACCTCCTCCATCACCACACAACAACCACTACCTCCTCCATCACCACCACAACAACCACTACCTCCTCCATCACCACAACAACCACTACCTCCTCCATCACCACCACAACAACCACTACCTCCTCCACCACCACAACAACCACTACCTCCTCCATCACCACAACAACAACCACTACCTCCTCCATCACCACAACAACCACTACCTCCTCCATCACCACACAACAACCACTACCTCCTCCATCACCACACAACAACCACTACCTCCTCCATCACCACAACAACCACTACCTCCTCCATCACCACACAACAACCACTACCTCCTCCATCACCACCACAACAACCACTACCTCCTCCACCACCACAACAACCACTACCTCCTCCATCACCACAACAACCACTACCTCCTCCATCACCACCACAACAACCACTACCTCCTCCATCACCACACAACAACCACTACCTCCTCCATCACCACCACAACAACCACTACCTCCTCCATCACCACCACAACAACCACTACCTCCTCCATCACCACCACAACAACCACTACCTCCTCCACCACCACAACAACCACTACCTCCTCCATCACCACAACAACCACTACCTCCTCCATCACCACAACAACCACTACCTCCTCCATCACCACAACAACCACTACCTCCTCCACCACCACAACAACCACTACCTCCTCCATCACCACAACAACCACTACCTCCTCCATCACCACACAACAACCACTACCTCCTCCATCACCACAACAACCACTACCTCCTCCATCACCACAACAACCACTACCTCCTCCATCACCACCACAACAACCACTACCTCCTCCATCACCACCAACAACCACTACCTCCTCCATCACCACAACAACCACTACCTCCTCCATCACCACAACAACCACTACCTCCTCCATCACCACAACAACCACTACCTCCTCCATCACCACCACAACAACCACTACCTCCTCCACCACCACAACAACCACTACCTCCTCCATCACCACCACAACAACCACTACCTCCTCCATCACCACAACAACCACTACCTCCTCCATCACCACCACAACAACCACTACCTCCTCCATCACCACACAACAACCACTACCTCCTCCACCACCACAACAACCACTACCTCCTCCATCACCACCAACAACCACTACCTCCTCCATCACCACCACAACAACCACTACCTCCTCCATCACCACAACAACCACTACCTCCTCCATCACCACAACAACCACTACCTCCTCCATCACCACCACAACAACCACTACCTCCTCCACCACCACAACAACCACTACCTCCTCCATCACCACACAACAACCACTACCTCCTCCATCACCACACAACAACCACTACCTCCTCCATCACCACACAACAACCACTACCTCCTCCATCACCACAACAACCACTACCTCCTCCATCACCACAACAACCACTACCTCCTCCATCACCACACAACAACCACTACCTCCTCCATCACCACCACAACAACCACTACCTCCTCCATCACCACAACAACCACTACCTCCTCCATCACCACAACAACCACTACCTCCTCCATCACCACCACAACAACCACTACCTCCTCCATCACCACAACAACCACTACCTCCTCCATCACCACCACAACAACCACTACCTCCTCCATCACCACCACAACAACCACTACCTCCTCCATCACCACCAACAACCACTACCTCCTCCACCACCACAACAACCACTACCTCCTCCATCACCACAACAACCACTACCTCCTCCATCACCACCAACAACCACTACCTCCTCCATCCACCACAACAACCACTACCTCCTCCATCACCACAACAACCACTACCTCCTCCATCACCACCACAACAACCACTACCTCCTCCATCACCACAACAACCACTACCTCCTCCATCACCACAACAACCACTACCTCCTCCATCACCACAACAACCACTACCTCCTCCATCACCACCAACAACCACTACCTCCTCCATCACCACCACAACAACCACTACCTCCTCCATCACCACAACAACCACTACCTCCTCCATCACCACAACAACCACTACCTCCTCCATCACCACCACAACAACCACTACCTCCTCCATCACCACAACAACCACTACCTCCTCCATCACCACCAACAACCACTACCTCCTCCACCACCACAACAACCACTACCTCCTCCATCACCACCACAACAACCACTACCTCCTCCATCACCACCACAACAACCACTACCTCCTCCATCACCACCACAACAACCACTACCTCCTCCATCACCACCAACAACCACTACCTCCTCCATCACCACACACAACCACTACCTCCTCCATCACCACACACAACCACTACCTCCTCCACCACCACAACAACCACTACCTCCTCCACCACCACAACAACCACTACCTCCTCCATCACCACCACAACCACTACCTCCTCCATCACCACACACAACCACTACCTCCTCCATCACCACACAACAACCACTACCTCCTCCATCACCACAACAACCACTACCTCCTCCATCACCACCACAACAACCACTACCTCCTCCACCACCACAACAACCACTACCTCCTCCATCACCACCACAACAACCACTACCTCCTCCATCACCACAACAACCACTACCTCCTCCATCACCACCACAACAACCACTACCTCCTCCATCACCACACAACAACCACTACCTCCTCCATCACCACAACAACCACTACCTCCTCCATCACCACAACAACCACTACCTCCTCCACCACCACAACAACCACTACCTCCTCCACCACCACAACAACCACTACCTCCTCCATCACCACAACAACCACTACCTCCTCCATCACCACCACAACAACCACTACCTCCTCCATCACCACACAACAACCACTACCTCCTCCATCACCACAACAACCACTACCTCCTCCATCACCACCACAACAACCACTACCTCCTCCATCACCACCACAACCACTACCTCCTCCATCACCACACAACAACCACTACCTCCTCCATCACCACAACAACCACTACCTCCTCCATCACCACAACAACACCACTACCTCCTCCATCACCACAACAACCACTACCTCCTCCATCACCACCACAACAACCACTACCTCCTCCATCACCACCACAACAACCACTACCTCCTCCATCACCACACACAACCACTACCTCCTCCATCACCACAACAACCACTACCTCCTCCATCACCACCACAACCACTACCTCCTCCACCACCACAACAACCACTACCTCCTCCACCACCACAACAACCACTACCTCCTCCATCACCACAACAACCACTACCTCCTCCATCACCACCACAACAACCACTACCTCCTCCATCACCACCACAACAACCACTACCTCCTCCATCACCACCACAACAACCACTACCTCCTCCATCACCACACACAACCACTACCTCCTCCATCACCACCACAACAACCACTACCTCCTCCATCCACCACAACAACCACTACCTCCTCCATCACCACCACAACAACCACTACCTCCTCCATCACCACCACAACCACTACCTCCTCCATCACCACAACAACCACTACCTCCTCCATCACCACAACAACCACTACCTCCTCCATCACCACACAACAACCACTACCTCCTCCATCACCACAACAACCACTACCTCCTCCATCACCACCACAACAACCACTACCTCCTCCACCACCACAACAACCACTACCTCCTCCATCACCACCACAACAACCACTACCTCCTCCACCACCACAACAACCACTACCTCCTCCACCACCACAACAACCACTACCTCCTCCATCACCACAACAACCACTACCTCCTCCATCACCACCACAACAACCACTACCTCCTCCATCACCACAACAACCACTACCTCCTCCATCACCACCACAACAACCACTACCTCCTCCATCACCACCAACAACCACTACCTCCTCCATCACCACAACAACCACTACCTCCTCCATCACCACACAACAACCACTACCTCCTCCACCACCACAACAACCACTACCTCCTCCACCACCACAACAACCACTACCTCCTCCATCACCACAACAACCACTACCTCCTCCACCACCACAACAACCACTACCTCCTCCATCACCACCACAACAACCACTACCTCCTCCACCACCACAACAACCACTACCTCCTCCATCACCACCACAACAACCACTACCTCCTCCATCACCACAACAACCACTACCTCCTCCACCACCACAACAACCACTACCTCCTCCATCACCACACAACAACCACTACCTCCTCCATCACCACAACAACCACTACCTCCTCCATCACCACCACAACAACCACTACCTCCTCCATCCACCACAACAACCACTACCTCCTCCATCACCACACACAACCACTACCTCCTCCATCACCACACACAACCACTACCTCCTCCATCACCACAACAACCACTACCTCCTCCATCACCACCACAACAACCACTACCTCCTCCATCACCACAACAACCACTACCTCCTCCATCCACCACAACAACCACTACCTCCTCCATCACCACACACAACCACTACCTCCTCCATCACCACCACAACAACCACTACCTCCTCCATCACCACCACAACAACCACTACCTCCTCCATCACCACAACAACCACTACCTCCTCCATCACCACCACAACAACCACTACCTCCTCCATCACCACCACAACAACCACTACCTCCTCCATCACCACACACAACCACTACCTCCTCCATCACCACACAACAACCACTACCTCCTCCATCACCACAACAACCACTACCTCCTCCATCACCACAACAACCACTACCTCCTCCATCACCACACACAACCACTACCTCCTCCACCACCACAACAACCACTACCTCCTCCATCACCACAACAACCACTACCTCCTCCATCACCACCACAACAACCACTACCTCCTCCATCACCACACAACAACCACTACCTCCTCCATCACCACCACAACAACCACTACCTCCTCCATCACCACCACAACAACCACTACCTCCTCCATCACCACCACAACCACTACCTCCTCCACCACCACAACAACCACTACCTCCTCCATCACCACAACAACCACTACCTCCTCCATCACCACAACAACCACTACCTCCTCCATCACCACCAACAACCACTACCTCCTCCATCACCACCACAACAACCACTACCTCCTCCATCACCACACACAACCACTACCTCCTCCATCCACCACAACAACCACTACCTCCTCCATCACCACAACAACCACTACCTCCTCCATCACCACCACAACAACCACTACCTCCTCCATCACCACACACAACCACTACCTCCTCCATCACCACCACAACAACCACTACCTCCTCCATCACCACAACAACCACTACCTCCTCCATCACCACCACAACAACCACTACCTCCTCCATCACCACAACAACCACTACCTCCTCCATCACCACCACAACAACCACTACCTCCTCCATCACCACAACAACCACTACCTCCTCCATCCACCACAACAACCACTACCTCCTCCATCACCACAACAACCACTACCTCCTCCATCACCACCACAACCACTACCTCCTCCATCACCACAACAACCACTACCTCCTCCATCACCACAACAACCACTACCTCCTCCATCACCACCAACAACCACTACCTCCTCCATCACCACCACAACAACCACTACCTCCTCCATCACCACCACAACAACCACTACCTCCTCCATCACCACACAACAACCACTACCTCCTCCATCACCACACACAACCACTACCTCCTCCATCACCACCACAACAACCACTACCTCCTCCATCACCACACACAACCACTACCTCCTCCATCACCACCACAACAACCACTACCTCCTCCATCACCACAACAACCACTACCTCCTCCATCACCACCACAACAACCACTACCTCCTCCATCACCACAACAACCACTACCTCCTCCATCACCACAACAACCACTACCTCCTCCATCACCACAACAACCACTACCTCCTCCATCACCACACACAACCACTACCTCCTCCATCACCACACACAACCACTACCTCCTCCATCACCACAACAACCACTACCTCCTCCACCACCACAACAACCACTACCTCCTCCATCACCACAACAACCACTACCTCCTCCATCACCACCACAACAACCACTACCTCCTCCATCACCACCAACAACCACTACCTCCTCCATCACCACCACAACAACCACTACCTCCTCCATCACCACAACAACCACTACCTCCTCCATCACCACCACAACAACCACTACCTCCTCCATCACCACAACAACCACTACCTCCTCCATCACCACCAACAACCACTACCTCCTCCATCACCACAACAACCACTACCTCCTCCACCACCACAACAACCACTACCTCCTCCATCACCACACAACAACCACTACCTCCTCCATCACCACACACAACCACTACCTCCTCCACCACCACAACAACCACTACCTCCTCCATCACCACCACAACAACCACTACCTCCTCCACCACCACAACAACCACTACCTCCTCCACCACCACAACAACCACTACCTCCTCCATCACCACACAACAACCACTACCTCCTCCATCACCACAACAACCACTACCTCCTCCATCACCACAACAACCACTACCTCCTCCATCACCACAACAACCACTACCTCCTCCATCACCACCAACAACCACTACCTCCTCCATCACCACCAACAACCACTACCTCCTCCATCACCACCACAACAACCACTACCTCCTCCACCACCACAACAACCACTACCTCCTCCATCACCACCACAACAACCACTACCTCCTCCATCACCACAACAACCACTACCTCCTCCATCACCACCACAACAACCACTACCTCCTCCATCACCACAACAACCACTACCTCCTCCACCACCACACACAACCACTACCTCCTCCATCACCACCACAACAACCACTACCTCCTCCATCACCACCAACAACCACTACCTCCTCCATCACACCACAACAACCACTACCTCCTCCACCACCACAACAACCACTACCTCCTCCACCACCACAACAACCACTACCTCCTCCATCACCACAACAACCACTACCTCCTCCATCACCACAACAACCACTACCTCCTCCATCACCACAACAACCACTACCTCCTCCACACCACAACCACACCTCCTCCATCACCACAACAACCACTACCTCCTCCATCACCACACACAACCACTACCTCCTCCATCACCACCACAACAACCACTACCTCCTCCATCACCACCACAACAACCACTACCTCCTCCACCACCACAACAACCACTACCTCCTCCATCACCACCACAACAACCACTACCTCCTCCATCACCACCACAACCACTACCTCCTCCACCACCACCACACAACCACTACCTCCTCCATCACCACCACAACAACCACTACCTCCTCCATCACCACCAACAACCACTACCTCCTCCACCACCACAACAACCACTACCTCCTCCATCACCACCACAACAACCACTACCTCCTCCATCACCACCACAACAACCACTACCTCCTCCACCACCACAACAACCACTACCTCCTCCATCACCACACAACAACCACTACCTCCTCCATCACCACCACAACCACTACCTCCTCCATCACCACAACAACCACTACCTCCTCCATCACCACCACAACAACCACTACCTCCTCCATCACCACAACAACCACTACCTCCTCCATCACCACCACAACAACCACTACCTCCTCCACCACCACAACAACCACTACCTCCTCCATCACCACAACAACCACTACCTCCTCCATCACCACCACAACAACCACTACCTCCTCCATCACCACAACAACCACTACCTCCTCCATCACCACAACAACAACCACTACCTCCTCCATCACCACAACAACCACTACCTCCTCCATCACCACCACAACAACCACTACCTCCTCCACCACCACAACAACCACTACCTCCTCCATCACCACAACAACCACTACCTCCTCCATCACCACAACAACCACTACCTCCTCCATCACCACCACACAACCACTACCTCCTCCATCACCACACAACAACCACTACCTCCTCCATCACCACAACAACCACTACCTCCTCCATCACCACCAACAACCACTACCTCCTCCATCACCACAACAACCACTACCTCCTCCATCACCACCACAACAACCACTACCTCCTCCATCACCACAACAACCACTACCTCCTCCATCACCACCACAACAACCACTACCTCCTCCACCACCACAACAACCACTACCTCCTCCATCACCACACACAACCACTACCTCCTCCATCACCACAACAACCACTACCTCCTCCATCACCACCACAACAACCACTACCTCCTCCATCACCACACAACAACCACTACCTCCTCCATCACCACAACAACCACTACCTCCTCCATCACCACCACAACAACCACTACCTCCTCCATCACCACCAACAACCACTACCTCCTCCATCCACCACAACAACCACTACCTCCTCCATCACCACAACAACCACTACCTCCTCCATCACCACCACAACAACCACTACCTCCTCCATCACCACACACAACCACTACCTCCTCCATCACCACCACAACAACCACTACCTCCTCCATCACCACCACAACAACCACTACCTCCTCCATCACCACCACAACCACTACCTCCTCCATCACCACACACAACCACTACCTCCTCCATCACCACACACAACCACTACCTCCTCCACCACCACAACAACCACTACCTCCTCCATCACCACACACAACCACTACCTCCTCCATCACCACCAACAACCACTACCTCCTCCATCACCACCAACAACCACTACCTCCTCCATCACCACACAACAACCACTACCTCCTCCACCACCACAACAACCACTACCTCCTCCATCACCACCACAACAACCACTACCTCCTCCACCACCACAACAACCACTACCTCCTCCATCACCACAACAACCACTACCTCCTCCATCACCACCAACAACCACTACCTCCTCCATCACCACCACAA
>JANIIK010000830.1:0-10021 GCA_027704905.1 Muraenolepis orangiensis
ACTACCTCCTCCATCACCACCACAACAACCACTACCTCCTCCATCACCACCACAACAACCACTACCTCCTCCACCACCACAACAACCACTACCTCCTCCACCACCACAACAACCACTACCTCCTCCATCACCACCACAACCACTACCTCCTCCACCACAACAACAACCACTACCTCCTCCATCACCACAACAACAACCACTACCTCCTCCACCACCACAACAACCACTACCTCCTCCATCACCACAACAACCACTACCTCCTCCATCACCACAACAACAACCACTACCTCCTCCATCACCACAACAACCACTACCTCCTCCATCACCACAACAACAACCACTACCTCCTCCATCACCACCACAACAACCACTACCTCCTCCATCACCACAACAACCACTACCTCCTCCATCACCACCACAACAACCACTACCTCCTCCATCACCACCACAACAACCACTACCTCCTCCATCACCACAACAACCACTACCTCCTCCATCACCACAACAACCACTACCTCCTCCACCACCACAACAACCACTACCTCCTCCATCACCACAACAACAACCACTACCTCCTCCATCACCACCACAACCACTACCTCCTCCACCACCACAACAACCACTACCTCCTCCATCACCACAACAACCACTACCTCCTCCACCACCACAACAACCACTACCTCCTCCATCACCACAACAACCACTACCTCCTCCACCACCACCACAACAACCACTACCTCCTCCATCACCACAACAACCACTACCTCCTCCATCACCACAACAACCACTACCTCCTCCACCACCACCACAACAACCACTACCTCCTCCATCACCACCACAACAACCACTACCTCCTCCATCACCACAACAACCACTACCTCCTCCACCACCACCACAACAACCACTACCTCCTCCATCACCACAACAACCACTACCTCCTCCACCACCACAACAACCACTACCTCCTCCACCACCACCACAACAACCACTGTAACTGCCTCTGTGTTCAGTTTGAGTTTTGGTTCCTATCAGTTTTTGGTTCCTACCTAAATGCTGTAGAGTAAGAGTGGAACTAATGGTTGAAGCGCACAGTGTTCCGGGGACGGTTTATGCCGACGCACACGCGTGTAGAAATCTCTATATAAGAGAAAGTTCCGTCACAGTTAGTCAGTTCGATCGATCAGTTCAGTCAGTGAAGTTCCATAATTTCCTCTCTTATTGCATGCAGCCAATAAGGTACGTTTGGTGTTGTGGTTGTTAGTTGTGTGTAAGCTCAAGCCAGGTAGCTAAAGTGCTAACGAAATGTTTGTTAAGTGAGTTTATTATTATTATTATTATTGCAGAAGGATTTAATGTGTTTTGTAGGTTAAGTTCATTTTGGTAAACAATATTGTAAAGACATGTGACACTAAGAGACGAAGTAGAATTAATATGAATGTATGTTGTTATTGTTTGATCTGTGATTTATTGTATTTCATGTGTGTGTTTCACAGTTCTCACGGTTTGGATTGAATAAATCCTATCAGTATCATAAAGAACGCATAGCTGTCATCATTGCATGAGAGGGAGTTACAGTGAGAACTTACTGCTCCATAAGACAGCATCAGAAAGCAGTGAGTAACAACGTTAAAACAAGTGAAGATGTCTGAGAGTGGCAGCCAGCGTGTGGTTGTTGTGGATGTGCATTGCACAGACATGCAGGCACAAGCACCTGACGAAGAGGGTGCAAATGAAGACAGAGCAACCGTGCAACCACAAAGGGAAGAAGGCACAATAGTTAGCAACCCCGCTTCCTCAGAAGAGCCACGAAGAGGCCAAAGAGTCCGCATGTTGACGGAAAAGGGTCAAGAACTGCATGATGAGCAAATAAGAAAAGTTGCACATTGTTTCAGTGTGGGCTATGAGAAGTGGAAAAATGTTGCTAAAGAAGCTAACCAAGCGCTGTGTGCACCGAGCTCAGACGACCTGCTGGATGGACACGTCACTAAAGTATGCAGTGCCTCTAAGAGTCTGAATGAGGTTTATGACGATTGGAAGCGCATTGAGGTGCCTGACCATAACACACGTCGCAGAGTCGACACCTGTGAATCAGTAACAAAGAAGATTTGTAATAATGCAATGGACCTTTTAGACACAAGAAAGGCTAAAGGTCAAATGCATGAAGAACAATTCATGGAAGAGATAGTGTCTGTAGCCTCAGGCAAGACAGGCACCAGCTCTCGCCACACTAAATTCTCCTCTGCAAGCAGAACAAGTGCAGCGGCTGAGGTTGCTGCTAACCAAGCCACCTTAAAGGTCCTGCTAGAGCAAGAGCGTCATATTGAAGAACTTCAAAGACTTGAAGCTGAAGACAGGAGACAGGAGGCTGAAGCCGCCCAGTTAAAAGCCAAGATGAAGGCTGAAGCCGCCCAGTTAAAAGCCAAGATGGAGGCTGAAAAAGCCAAGATGGAGGCTGAAAGCGCCAAGATGGAGGCTGAAGGCGCCCAGTTAAAAGCCAAGCAGGAGGCTGAAACTGCAGAAAGACAAAGAGTGCTAGAAGCCAAACGCAGAGAACTAAATCGATTGGAAACTATTAAGAAGTTAAAGGCTGCCAAGGCACGACAGCAAGTGTATGAGCAGAGCGAATGTTCAGCTCAAGCAGCTAAACGAAGTGATTGCTCAGATGAAGAAGTAAATGAGCTTCTCCATCGACATGTCTCTGTGAAGAGTGAAGTGGAAATCAAGCCTCAAACTAGCCTATTACAGCACCGTTCTCCACCACGAGCTGTATCACAAACAAGGCAAGAAGACAGATCTGAAGACAGCACCGCAACGCTTGTCAGATTGTTCGCAGAAACCATCAGTGCAAGTCGCATTCCTATACCTGAACCTACAGTGTTCAATGGCGACCCACTCAGATACAACGACTGGAAGGTGTCCTTTCAGACGCTTGTTGGCAGGAAGAACATACCAGCCGAAGAGAAGATATATTATCTGCGCAAGTACGTGGGTGGATCTGCCAAGAAGGCCATAGAGAGCTACTTCTTACTAGGCACAGAGTCAGCCTATTATGCAGCATGGCACATCCTAGATGAGCGATATGGCGATCCATTCCTCATTGCCAAGGCCTTCAGAGATAGGATTGAGTCATGGCCCAAGATAAGTTCCAAATGCAGTATGGAACTTCAAGAACTCGCCGACTTCCTGCGCAGCTGTGAGGCTGCCATGTCTCAGGTCAGAGGTCTTGAAATACTTAATGATTGCAACGAGAACCAGAAAATACTCTTCAAACTTCCAGAGTGGCTGACTTCAAGATGGCATAGGAAGGTCATGGCCACAGAAGAAGAAACTCGCATGTTCCCGAATTTCAGCCAGTTTGTCAAGTTCCTCACACGTGAAGCCAGAATCGCTTGTCACCCAGTAACCGCTCGTCATGCTCTGGAGGCAGGGGAGAGTATTCTGGGCAAGGGTTCCAGGAGCAGAGATCCTGGAGCAAGGGTTTTAGCAACCAGCTCAGATGAGAAAGCCGTCGCCACAGGCTGTGTCTTCTGTGAGAAGGCAGGACACAGTCTGCAGAAGTGTCGCAAGATTATGCAGATGACAATCGGTGAACGAATTAAGTTTGTTCAAGAGAAGAGCTTGTGTTTCGGCTGTCTGAAGTCTGGCCATCGCTCCAAGGACTGTAGAGATAGAAACACCTGCGACACCTGTGAGAGAAAACATCCAACTTGCCTCCATGATGATCGCACCAAGGAAGAAAGGATGTCAGCAAGGCCGGATGGAGCAAGGAACAGTGAAAAGTACAAAGAAAGAGAGAATAATCAGCCACAAGACCAGGCAGAGAGACCATCACGTGAGGCGACATCGTTTAGAGTCATCCAGAATGATGGGAACACTCATACATCCACAATAGTTCCAGTGTGGGTGTCATCTACAAGTGAGCCAAGTCGTGAGGTTATGGTGTACGCACTCCTTGATACACAAAGTGACACAACCTTTATCCTCGAAGAGACAGCAAAGGCTCTCAACACAAAAGGTGAACCAGTTCAGCTAAAGCTCTCCACGCTAGCTTCAAGAAACACAGTCGTGTCCTGTTGGAAGCTGACAGGTCTACAAGTAAGAGGATTCAATTCAGACAAAATAATCACTCTGCCAGCGACTTACTCAAGAGAGTTTATCCCTGCAAACAGAGACCATATTCCCACACCAGAGACAGCGAAGGCATGGCCTCATCTTGAACACATTGCAGATGAGATCGCTTCTCAGCAAAGCTGTGATGTTGGCCTGTTAATTGGCTACAACTGTGCTCAAGCCCTCATTCCAAGACAAGTGGTGACTGGTGAGGAACATCAGCCGTTTGCTCAGAGAACAGACTTGGGCTGGAGTGTGGTGGGATATGGTAAACCGTGTCTCAACTATGGAGATACAATCGGAATCAGGCACCAAGTCATTGTGAAGCAAGTGACGCCAGGTCTACCGTCCTCTTCCGACCTCACAAGTGAAGTGCACTATGTCTGTAGAACACAGATCAAGGAAGTTGTGTTACCTGCAGATGCCATAAAGATGCTGGAGTCTGACTTCGCTGAAAGAGTGTCAGAAGCCAGCCCCATCTCTCAAGAGGATCTAAGGTTCCTGTCGGAAATGGAGAAGGGCATCAAGTTAAAGAGCGACGGTCATTATGAAATGCCGCTGCCATTCAACAAGGAAAGGCCTAACTTACCTGATAACAAGATCTGTACTATCCATCGTCTCAACTGTCTAGAAAGGAAGTTGAGAAGAAACGATCAGTACCACCCAGACTACAAGACCTGCATGGATGAGACCATCACCCGTGGAGATGCAGAAAGGGTTCCAGAGGAAGACATCTACAAAGCTCCGGCTTGGTATATCCCACATCATGGGGTGTATCATCCACAAAAGCCTGGGAAGATACGTGTTACCAAGAGAAAGAGAACCAAGTGGAGAAGTCAAGGTGGGAGAGATCGCAAGTGACGACCCTGAACTTAAGAAGGCCCAGGTTCTCAACACCCAGGCGAAGTCGGAAGTGACCTTTCCTGTGGAGGCCAAGGACCGAAGTTATTGTATTTAGTTTCGTTCACTTTCTATGCAGTATGTTGGCTCTAAGTCATTGTAAAATCATATACAATTGATATGTTTGGTGGGAGTGTAACTGCCTCTGTGTTCAGTTTGAGTTTTGGTTCCTATCAGTTTTTGGTTCCTACCTAAATGCTGTAGAGTAAGAGTGGAACTAATGGTTGAAGCGCACAGTGTTCCGGGGACGGTTTATGCCGACGCACACGCGTGTAGAAATCTCTATATAAGAGAAAGTTCCGTCACAGTTAGTCAGTTCGATCGATCAGTTCAGTCAGTGAAGTTCCATAATTTCCTCTCTTATTGCATGCAGCCAATAAGGTACGTTTGGTGTTGTGGTTGTTAGTTGTGTGTAAGCTCAAGCCAGGTAGCTAAAGTGCTAACGAAATGTTTGTTAAGTGAGTTTATTATTATTATTATTATTGCAGAAGGATTTAATGTGTTTTGTAGGTTAAGTTCATTTTGGTAAACAATATTGTAAAGACATGTGACACTAAGAGACGAAGTAGAATTAATATGAATGTATGTTGTTATTGTTTGATCTGTGATTTATTGTATTTCATGTGTGTGTTTCACAGTTCTCACGGTTTGGATTGAATAAATCCTATCAGTATCATAAAGAACGCATAGCTGTCATCATTGCATGAGAGGGAGTTACAACCACTACCTCCTCCATCACCACCACAACAACCACTACCTCCTCCATCACCACCACAACAACCACTACCTCCTCCACCACCACCACAACAACCACTACCTCCTCCACCACCACAACAACCACTACCTCCTCCACCACCACAACAACCACTACCTCCTCCATCACCACAACAACCACTACCTCCTCCATCACCACCACAACCACTACCTCCTCCATAACCACAACAACCACTACCTCCTCCACCACCACAACAACCACTACCTCCTCCATCACCACAACAACCACTACCTCCTCCATCACCACAACAACCACTACCTCCTCCACCACCACAACAACCACTACCTCCTCCATCACCACCACAACCACTACCTCCTCCACCACCACAACAACCACTACCTCCTCCATCACCACAACAACCACTACCTCCTCCATCACCACAACAACAACCACTACCTCCTCCACCACCACCACAACAACCACTACCTCCTCCATCACCACAACAACCACTACCTCCTCCACCACCACAACAACCACTACCTCCTCCACCACCACCACAACAACCACTACCTCCTCCATCACCACAACAACCACTACCTCCTCCATCACCACAACAACTACTACCTCCTCCATCACCACAACAACAACCACTACCTCCTCCATCACCACACAACAACCACTACCTCCTCCACCACCACAACAACCACTACCTCCTCCATCACCACAACAACAACCACTACCTCCTCCATCACCACAACAAGCACTACCTCCTCCACCACCACCACAACCACTACCTCCTCCATCACCACAACAACAACCACTACCTCCTCCATCACCACAACAACCACTACCTCCTCCATCACCACAACAACCACTACCTCCTCCACCACCACAACAACCACTACCTCCTCCATCACCACCACAACCACTACCTCCTCCATCACCACAACAACCACTACCTCCTCCACCACCACAACAACAACCACTACCTCCTCCACCACCACAACAACAACCACTACCTCCTCCACCACCACAACAACCACTACCTCCTCCATCACCACAACAACCACTACCTCCTCCACCACCACAACAACCACTACCTCCTCCACCACAACAACAACCACTACCTCCTCCATCACCACAACAACAACCACTACCTCCTCCACCACCACAACAACCACTACCTCCTCCATCACCACAACAACCACTACCTCCTCCATCACCACAACAACAACCACTACCTCCTCCATCACCACAACAACCACTACCTCCTCCATCACCACAACAACAACCACTACCTCCTCCATCACCACCACAACAACCACTACCTCCTCCATCACCACAACAACCACTACCTCCTCCATCACCACCACAACAACCACTACCTCCTCCATCACCACCACAACAACCACTACCTCCTCCATCACCACAACAACCACTACCTCCTCCATCACCACAACAACCACTACCTCCTCCATCACCACAACAACAACCACTACCTCCTCCACCACCACAACAACCACTACCTCCTCCATCACCACCACAACAACCACTACCTCCTCCATCACCACCACAACCACTACCTCCTCCATCACCACCACAACAACCACTACCTCCTCCATCACCACAACAACCACTACCTCCTCCATCACCACCACAACAACCACTACCTCCTCCACCACCACAACCACTACCTCCTCCATCACCACAACAACCACTACCTCCTCCATCACCACAACAACCACTACCTCCTCCATCACCACAACAACAACCACTACCTCCTCCACCACCACAACAACCACTACCTCCTCCATCACCACAACAACCACTACCTCCTCCATCACCACAACAACCACTACCTCCTCCACCACCACAACAACCACTACCTCCTCCATCACCACAACAACAACCACTACCTCCTCCACCACCACCACAACAACCACTACCTCCTCCATCACCACAACAACCACTACCTCCTCCATCACCACAACAACCACTACCTCCTCCATCACCACCACAACCACTACCTCCTCCATCACCACCACAACAACCACTACCTCCTCCATCACCACAACAACCACTACCTCCTCCATCACCACAACAACCACTACCTCCTCCATCACCACAACAACCACTACCTCCTCCACCACCACAACAACCACTACCTCCTCCATCACCACCACAACAACCACTACCTCCTCCATCACCACAACAACCACTACCTCCTCCACCACCACAACAACCACTACCTCCTCCATCACCACAACAACCACTACCTCCTCCATCACCACAACAACCACTACCTCCTCCACCACCACAACAACCACTACCTCCTCCATCACCACAACAACCACTACCTCCTCCATCACCACAACAACCACTACCTCCTCCATCAGGCATGGTTTGAGACGGTCCATGCTAATGAGATTCTGGGTCATATTGATGAGATGAAGGGTGTCATCACGTCAACATATGGCAGGATCTTAAAGCTCGACTCCACCAAAAAGCTTTTTATTGATTATACTTTTATCTACCTGCCCTGCCCTGTTCTGATGATGCCGCGCTGCTCAACGGCGCGCTGCTCAACGGCGCGCTGCCCCGTTCTGACGACGCTGCGCCGTACCCGCCTGACAACGTAATGCGGCCCCCGTCTGCCGACGCCGCGTCGTACCCGCCAGACGTTGTCATGCGGCCCCCATCTGCCGACGCCGCGCCATACCCGCCTGACGACGTCACGCTGTCCCCGCCCGACATTGCGCTTCCCCCGTCTCCCAACTCTGTGCTGCTCCCATCTGCCGACGTCGCGCTTTCCCTGCCTGCCGATGTCGCGCGGCCCCGTCTGCCGACGAGAGGGGAGGTCCAGAGCAGACCCCAGAGCAGACTCCAAAGGAGACCCCAGAGGAGACTCCAGAGGAGGTCCCGGAGGAGACCTCGAGAGGAGACCTCAGAGGAGTCCCCAGAGGAGTCCCCAGAGGAGACCCCCAGAGGAGACCCCCAGAGGAATCCCCCAGAGGAGACTCCCAGAGGAGGCCCCCAGAGGAGGCCCCCAGAGGAGGCCCACGAGGAGGTCCCCAGAGGAGACCCCCAGAGGAGACCCCCAGAGGCGGCTCCCAGAGGAGGCCCCCGGAAGAGGCCCCAGAGGAGGCCCCCAGAGGAGACCCCCAGAGGAGGTTCCAGAGGAGACCCCCAGAAGAGAACCCCAGAAGAGACCCCAGAGGAGACCCCAGAGGAGGTTCCAGAGGAGACTCCAGAGGAATCCCCAGAGGAGTCCCCAGAGGAGACCCCCAGGGAAGACCCCCAGGGGAGACCCCCAGAGGTCCAGGGGTCCAGGGAGGACCGGAGAGGACCAGAGAGGACCAGGGAGGTCCAGGGAGGTCCAGAGCACACCTTAGAGCGGACTTCCACCGCCACCCAGAGTCATCGATGTCAGCCCAGCTCATTCCGTCCGCCGCCTACCACGTTCCGGCGTCGTGGGAGTGGTCTCTGGTGCCTGGTCGATCAGAGGGGGTACGGCCCGGAGGAGAGATTGTGGGTTCCGGCCCGGCGTATTTTGGACAAGGACCTCATCGAGCGGTTCCATCAAGGCCGCCCCGACCCGTCATCCAGGTCAACTGCTTGGGCAGCTGGCGGAGATTCCTTTCATCGGGGTGTCAGACTCGAACGGGGAGGGACCTTCCTCGGAGGAGGGCGAGAACCCCAGGAAGAGGAGGAGGATGAGGAGGAGGAAGAGGAAGTGGACATGGACGTCTCTGATGACAAGTACTCAGTACTGTATGTACATTCTCATTACTTGTACTCAGTATAGAAAATGTACATTGTCAGTACATGTTCTCAGTAGAATAGGTACATTGTCAGTACTTGTACTCAGTATATTAGGTACATTGTCAGTACATGTACTCTGTATAATAGGTTCATTGTCAGTACATGTACTGAGTAGAATAGGTACATTGTCTGTACATGTACTCAGTAGAATAGGTACTTTGTCAGTACTTTAACTCAGTATAATAGGTTCATTGGCAGTACATGTACGCAGTAGAAATGGTACATTGTCAGTACATGTCGATTAGAATGTAATCTATTATGAGTGACACATCTTTCTCTCTACTGCCACACACACACCCACACCCTGAAAAATCTATCTTCCTCTCTCTCTCTCTCTCTCTCTCTCTCTCTCTCTCTCTCTCTCTCTCTCTCTCTCTCTCTCTCTCTCTCTCTCTCTCTCTCTCTCTCTCTCTCTCTCTCTCTCTCTCTCTCTCTCTCGCTCTCTCTCGTTGCTCATAGCTCTTTGCTCTCTGA
>JANIIK010000832.1:7500-20368 GCA_027704905.1 Muraenolepis orangiensis
CTACTACTACTACTATTCCACTACTACTACTACTACTACTACCATTACTACTACTACTACTACTACTACCACTACTACTAATACTACTACTCCTAACACTGCTGATACCACTACAACTAACGACTACTACTACTACTACTACAAATACTTATTCTAATACTACTACTACTACTAATTACTACTAATACTAATACTACTACTTATAATACTACTATTACTTATAATACTACTACTACTCCACTACTAATACAACAACTACTAATACTACTACAACTACTACTACTACTACTACATCTACTAATGACTACTACTTTTACAACTACTTATACTACTACTACTACTACCATTACTACTAATATTATACTACTACTACTACTACTACTACTAATAACACTACTAATATTAATACTACTACTACAACTACTACTACTCACAGCTACTACTACTACTATTCCACTACTACTACTACTACTATTACAACTACTACTACTACCACTACTACTAATACTACTACAACTAACACTGCTGATACCACTACAACTAACGACTACTACTACTACTACTACAAATACTTATTCTAATACTACTACTACTACTACTAATTACTACTAATACTAATACTACTACTTATAATACTACTATTACTTATACTACTACTACTACTCCACTATTAATACAACAACTACTAATACTACTACAACTACTCCACTACTACTACTACTACTACATCTACTAATGACTACTACTTTTACAACTACTTATACTACTACTACTACTACCACTACTACTAATATTAATACTACTACTACAACTACTACTACTACTACTACTCGAATTCTTCTACTACCACTACTACTAAAAAAAACGATCTTTTAAAAACGTATTAAAGTGTTTAGACAACAGTTTAAACAGGTTATAATGTTCCTATATGTGTATATATCTCTATCTATATGAGTGATGGAGTAGCGTAGGGCTTGATATAAACATATAATACACATTTAATACTATATGAACTTAACAATGGCCCACCATCAAAGTGTGTCCGTTGGAACAGGCTCCCTGGTGCAGAACTAACTCTTTGAAGCCCTTGGTCAACACTCACTACTCACCTTAGAACGCTGTCCACCGCTTAGTTGGACAAGGGCTGGTGTCCTTTCAACTGTTCTCTCCTCGTCGCGTCTCAAAGAGGAACTGTTATCTCCGCGTCGCGTCTTCCTGCTTGGGCTCTGGTACGATTCATTTCCTCAAACGTGACGTCACCTCGTGGCCCCGCCCCCCTGGCGTCAAGACAGGAGCAACGCGAGAGAGAGAGAGAGAGAGAGAGAGAGAGAGAGAGAGAGAGAGAGAGAGAGAGAGAGAGGAGTAATGAGTGACTCATATTTCTCTCTACTCCCACACACACACACACACACACACACTCACACCCTGAACAATCTTTCTCTCTCTCTCTCTCTCTCTCTCTCTCTCTCTCTCTCTCTCTCTCTCTCTCTCTCTCTCTCTCTCTCTCTCTCTCTCTCTCTCTCTCTCTCTCGCTCTCTCTCAGCTGTTGTTCCATGACTCATGAACTATACTAACCTTATTCAAATAGCTCTGAGGACCAGAAGCTCAGACACAGCAGGGGGACCCGGGTCAAGCAGGGGGACCCAGGTCCAGTAGTGGGACCCGGGTGGTCCAGCAGGGGGACCTGTGCGGTCCAGCAGGGGGACCTGGGTCCAGTAGTGGGACCTGGGTCCAGCAGGGGGACCCGGGTCCAGTAGCGGGACCCGGGTCCAGCAGGGGTACCTGGGTCCAGCAGGGGGACTCGGGTCCAGAAGTGGGACCCGGGTCCAGTAGGGGGACCCGGGTCCAGTAGGGAGACCCGGGTCCAGCAGGGGGACCCTTGTCCAGTAGTGGGACCCGGGTCCAGCAGGGAGACCCGGGTCTAGCAGGGGGACCCGGGTCCTGCAGGGGGACCCGGATCCAGTAGTGGGACCCGGGTGGTCCAGCAGGCCCGCTCCTCAGGCCCGCTCCTCAGGCCCGCTCCTCAGGCCCGCTCCTCAGGCCCGCTCCTTGGCCCGCTCCTCGGCCCGCTCCTCAGGCCAGCTCCTCGGCCCGCTCCTCAGGCCCGCTCCTCGGCCCGCTCCTCAGGCCCGCTCCTCAGGCCCGCTCCTCGGCCCGCTCCTTGGCCCGCTCCTCGGCCCGCTCCTCAGGCCCGCTCCTCGGCCCGCTCCTCAGGCCCACTCCTCAGACCCGCTCCTCAGGCCCGCTCCTCAGGCCCACTCCTCAGACCCGCTCCTCAGGCCCGCTCCTCAGGCCCGCTCCTCAGGCCCGCTCCTCAGGCCCGCTCCTCAGGCCCGCTCCTCCGCCCGCTCCTCCGCCCGCTCTTTAGGCCCGCTCCTCGGCCCGCTCCTCAGGCCCGCTCCTCTGCCCGCTCCTCAGGCCCGCTCCTCGGCCCGCTCCTCAGGCCCGCTCCTCTGCCCGCTCCTCGCCCCGCTACTCAGGCCCGCTCCTCAGCCCGCTCCTCAGGCCCGCTCCTCGGGCCCGCTCCTCAGACCCGCTCCTCAGGCCCGCTCCTCAGGCCCGCTCCTCAGGCCCGCTCCTCAGGCCCGCTCCTCCGCCCGCTCATCAGGCCCGCTCCTCAGGCCCGCTCCTCAGGCCCGCTCCTCGGCCCGCTCCTCGGCCCGCTCCTCAGGCCCGCTCCTCGGCCCGCTCCTCGACCCGCTCCTCGACCCGCTCCTCAGGGCCGCTCCTCAGGCCCTCTCCTCGGCCCGCTCCTCGGCCCGCTCCTCAGGCCCGCTCCTCAGGCCCGCTCCTCAGGCCCGCTCCTCGGCCCGCTCCTCAGGCCCGCTCCTCGGCCCGCTCCTCAGGCCCGCTCCTCAGGCCCGCTCCTCGGCCCGCTCCTTGGCCCGCTCCTCGGCCCGCTCATCAGGCCCGCTCCTCGGCCCGCTCCTCAGGCCCACTCCTCAGACCCGCTCCTCAGGCCCGCTCCTCAGGCCCACTCCTCAGACCCGCTCCTCAGGCCCGCTCCTCAGGCCCGCTCCTCAGGCCCGCTCCTCAGGCCCGCTCCTCAGGCCCGCTCCTCCGCCCGCTCCTCCGCCCGCTCTTTAGGCCCGCTCCTCGGCCCGCTCCTCAGGCCCGCTCCTCTGCCCGCTCCTCAGGCCCGCTCCTCGGCCCGCTCCTCAGGCCCGCTCCTCCGCCCGCTCTTTAGGCCCGCTCCTCGGCCCGCTCCTCAGGCCCGCTCCTCTGCCCGCTCCTCGCCCCGCTACTCAGGCCCGCTCCTCAGCCCGCTCCTCAGGCCCGCTCCTCGGGCCCGCTCCTCAGACCCGCTCCTCAGGCCCGCTCCTCAGGCCCGCTCCTCAGGCCCGCTCCTCAGGCCCGCTCCTCCGCCCGCTCATCAGGCCCGCTCCTCAGGCCCGCTCCTCAGGCCCGCTCCTCGGCCCGCTCCTCGGCCCGCTCCTCAGGCCCGCTCCTCAGGCCCGCTCCTCGGCCCGCTCCTCGACCCGCTCCTCGACCCGCTCCTCAGGGCCGCTCCTCAGGCCCGCTCCTCGGCCCGCTCCTCGGCCCGCTCCTCAGGCCCGCTCCTCGGCCCGCTCCTCGGCCCGCTCCTCGGCCCGCTCATCAGGCCCGCTCCTCAGGCCCGCTCCTCGGCCCGCTCCTCGGCCCGCTCCTCAGGCCCGCTCCTCAGGCCCGCTCCTCGGCCCGCTCCTCAGGCCCGCTCCTCTGCCCGCTCCTCAGGCCCGCTCCTCAGGCCCGCTCCTCAGGCCCGCTCCTCAGGCCCGCTCCTCTGCCCGCTCCTCAGGCCCGCTCCTCAGGCCCGCTCCTCAGGCCCGCTCCTCGGCCCGCTCCTCAGGCCCGCTCCTCAGCCCGCTCCTCGGCCCGCTCATCAGGCCCGCTCCTCAGGCCCGCTCCTTGGCCCGCTCCTCGGCCCGCTCCTCAGGCCGGCTCCTCGGCCCGCTCCTCAGGCCCGCTCCTCAGGCCCGCTCCTCGGCGTAGCTGTCTAGTTTCCCACCTGCTGTAATCCCATTGCTGAAAGAAATAGCGTGGAGGGAGAGAGCTGCTCAGCGCAGCCTCTTATGCACGTTGCCGTGGGGAATGTGGGCGGAGCCTCTTATGAGCAGGGGGACCTGGGTGCAGCAGGGGGACCTGGGTGCAGCAGGGGGACCTGGGTCCAGCAGGTGGACCTGGGTCCAGTAGGGGTTCCTCGGCCCGCTCCTCAGGCCCGCTCCTCAGGCCCGCTCCTCAGGCACGCTCCTCAGGCCCGCTCCTCGGCCCGCTCCTCAGGCCCGCTCCTCAAAGCCGCTCCTCGGGGCCGCTCCACGGGCCTGCTCCTCAGGCCCGCTCCTCGGCCCACTCCTCGGCCCGCTCCTCAGGCCCACTCCTCAGGCCCGCTCCTCAGGCCCGCTCCTCAGGCCCGCTCCTCGGCCCGCTCCTCAGGCCCGCTCCTCAGGCCCTCTCCTCAGACCCGCTCCTCAGGCCCGCTCCTCAGGCCCGCTCCTCAGCCCGCTCCTCGGCCCGCTCATCAGGCCCGCTCCTCAGGCCCGCTCCTCGGCCCGCTCCTCAGGCCCGCTCCTCGGCCCGCTCCTCAGGCCCGCTCCTCAGGCCCGCTCCTCGGCCCGCTCCTCGACCCGCTCCTCGACCCGCTCCTCAGGGCCGCTCCTCAGGCCCGCTCCTCGGCCCGCTCCTCGGCCCGCTCCTCAGGCCCGCTCCTCGGCCCGCTCCTCGGCCCGCTCCTCGGCCCGCTCCTCGGCCCGCTCATCAGGCCCGCTCCTCAGGCCCGCTCCTCGGCCCGCTCCTCGGCCCGCTCCTCGGCCCGCTCCTCAGGCCCGCTCCTCAGGCCCGCTCCTCGGCCCGCTCCTCTGCCCGCTCCTCGCCCCGCTCCTCAGGCCCGCTCCTCAGCCCGCTCCTCGGCCCGCTCATCAGGCCCGCTCCTCAGGCCCGCACCTTGGCCCGCTCCTCGGCCCGCTCCTCAGGCCCGCTCCTCGGCCCGCTCCTCAGGCCCGCTCCTCGGCGTAGCTGTCTAGTTTCCCACCTGCTGTAATCCCATTGCTGAAAGAAATAGCGTGGAGGGAGAGAGCCGCTCAGCGCAGCCTCTTATGCACGTTGCCGTGGGGAATGTGGGCGGAGCCTCTTATGAGCAGGGGGACCTGGGTGCAGCAGGGGGACCTGGGTCCAGCAGGTGGACCTGGGTCCAGTAGGGGTTCCTCGGCCCGCTCCTCAGGCCCGCTCCTCAGGCCCGCTCCTCAGGCACGCTCCTCAGGCCCGCTCCTCGGCCCGCTCCTCAGGCCCGCTCCTCAAAGCCGCTCCTCGGGGCCGCTCCACGGGCCTGCTCCTCAGGCCCGTGGAGCGGCCCACTCCTCGGCCCGCTCCTCAGGCCCGCTCCTCAGGCCCGCTCCTCAGGCCCGCTCATCAGGGCCGCTCCTCAGGCCCGCTCCTCGGCCCACTCCTCAGGCCCGCTCCTCGGCCCGCTCCTCAGGCCCGCTCCTCGGCCCGCTCCTCAGGCCCGCTCCTCGGCCCGCTCCTCGGCCCGCTCCTCAGGCCCGCTCCTCGGCCCGCTCCTCAGGCCCGCTCCTCGGCCCGCTCCTCGGCCCGCTCCTCGGCCCGCTCCTCAGGCCCGCTCCTCTGCCCGCTCCTCAGGCCCGCTCCTCTGCCCGCTCCTCGCCCCGCTCCTCGGCCCGCTCCTCGGCCCGCTCCTCAGGCCCGCTCCTCAGGCCCGCTCCTCGGCCCACTCCTCAGGCCCGCTCCTCGGCCCGCTCATCAGGCCCGCTCCTCAGGCCCGCTCCTCTGCCCGCTCCTCGCCCCGCTCCTCAGGCCCGCTCCTCAGCCCGCTCCTCGGCCCGCTCATCAGGCCCGCTCCTCGCCCCGCTCCTCAGGCCCGCTCCTCAGCCCGCTCCTCGGCCCGCTCATCAGGCCCGCTCCTCAGGCCCGCTCCTTGGCCCGCTCCTCGGCCCGCTCCTCAGGCCCGCTCCTCTGCCCGCTCCTCAGGCCCGCTCCTCTGCCCGCTCCTCGCCCCGCTCCTCGCCCCGCTCCTCAGGCCCGCTCCTCGGCCCGCTCCTCAGGCCCGCTCCTCAGGCCCGCTCCTCGGCCCGCTCCTCAGGCCCGCTCCTCAGGCCCGCTCTTCTGCCCGCTCCTCAGGCCCGCTCCTCTGCCCGCTCCTCGCCCCCTCCTCGGCCCGCTCCTCAGGCCCGCTCCTCTGCCCGCTCCTCGGCCCGCTCCTCAGGCCCGCTCCTCAGGCCCGCTCCTCATGCCCGCTCCTCGGCCCGCTCCTCGGCCCGCTCCTCGGCCCGCTCCTCAGGCCCGCTCCTCGGCCCGCTCCTCAGGCCCGCTCCTCAGGCCCGCTCCTCGGCCCGCTTCTTAGTCCCGCTCCTCGGCCCGCTCCTCAGGCCCGCTCCTCGGCCCGCTCCTCAGGCCCGCTCCTCAGGCCCGCTCCTCGGCCCGCTCCTCAGGCCCGCTCTTCTGGCCCGCTCCTCAGGCCTGCTCCTCGGCCCGCTCCTCAGGCCCGCTCCTCAGGCCCGCTCCTCGGCCCGCTCCTCAGGCCCGCTCCTCAGGCCCGCTCCTCGGCCCGCTCCTCGGCCCGCTCCTCAGGCCCGCTCCTCGGCCCGCTCCTCGGGCCCGCTCCTCAGGCCCACTCCTCCGGCCCGCTCCTCGGCCCGCTCCTCAGGCCCGCTCCTCTGGCCCGCTCCTCAGGCCCGCTCCTCGGCCCATCAACTGTTTTGCATTTCATTTTGAAAGGTGTCCCATATCCCTTTTGGCTGCATTGCTTAGCCCCGCCCCTTAAGACAGAGGACAGACTTATGTTAAAATGTAACAAAATGCACATCCACATATTTGCATTACAGAAATAGTTATGTCTTCCATCACAAATCCTGATGACATCTGACTGTTCTTCGCCAGATACTATGTATCTGGCGAAGAACGTGTAAGTTTGTGTTTGTGTATGTGTGTGTGTGTGTGTGTGTGTGTGTGTGTGTATGTCTGTGTGTTTTTGTGTGTGTGTATGTGTGTATGTGTGTGTGTGAGAGAGAGAGAGAGCTGAAAATACTGTACTGTTGTTATTTTGTTCATACATGTGTGTATACACACATATACACACACGTATATACACACACACACACACACTCACACACACACACACACACACACACACACACACACACACTCACACACACACACACACACACACAAATACACACAAACACACATATGCACACACACACACTTACACACACACACACACACACACACACACACACACACACACACATATACACACACACACACATACACACAAACAGTAAGTGAGATCCTTAGGAACACAAAGAAAAACATCAGACACAAACCTATTGAACTAAAGACCTAATGAAAGATGAATTAAGATAAAGAACAACATCAGACACAAACCTATTGAACTAAAGACCTAATGAAAGATGAATTAAGATAAAGAACAACATCAGACACAAACCTATTGAACTAAAGACCTAATGAAAGATGAATTCATATAAAGAACAACATCAGACACAAACATATTGAACTAAAGACCTAATGAAACTGGGGGGGGCGCTGTGTGTGTGTGTGTGTGTGTGTGAGATAAGAGCAGTAGGCAGAGAGATAGAGAGAGAGAGTGTGTGTGTGAAATACTGTACTGTTATTTTGTTCATAATGTTCATAATATATGTGTGTGTGTGTATGTGTGTGTGTGTGTGTGTGTGGGTGTGTGTGTGTGTGTATTCGAATAAACTACATTTGCTGAATTGATTGATTGAATGATTATTGGAGAATAAATGTATTTATTTCATGTATTTAATATATATTTATGGTATAAAAGAGTCTCAAAAGTAGTGTTATTTTCTTAATAATACTCAAGTAGTCCTGACTTTAAATGGATGCAAATTCCTTGTATGTGTGAATTGACTTGGCTTTAAACCTACATTGAATCAGATTGATGTGTTTATATCAGTGGCAGCTTGTTAATACAGGGCGCAAGGGCCCTGGCCCAATCAAAATGCAGATGGCTCATTTCTAGTCATGTTTGAGGAAGTTCTTGTCACGGTCCAACCCAGCTCTTCACGCTCCTAGTCCTGGATCTCCGCCGGCTTCCTGGATCCACGATGTCACCGGACTCCGTTCCCAAATGCCACTCCGTGTTTTCCCAGCCGTCAGCCGTTTCACACTGAACTCACCTGTTGTCAATCGCTCCTCATTGACCAAGCTGTATTCCAGCCATGTCTGTTGTGTTACTCAATGCTGGATTATCACCCGGATTTTTCCGAAAGCCTCACGTTCGTATCAAGTTAAGTTCATTGTGTTCTGTCTATTGATCCGTCTGGAGCCATCTTATTAGGCGTTTACCACCTCTAGCTGTCTTCTTGTCAATATTATATTACTAAAAAATACAAACAATTTAAAATGTAACAGACGTACGCTTAGATGCAGTTGTACCGTTATTTAGTTTTTACTTTTCTAACAATAAGTGGTTCTAATCATTGACTTTAGATTAGTCTTCACCAGAGTCAGGATAAAGGACACTACTGCTGGTCAGTACGCTGTTGAGTTGGACACTACTAACGTTAAGCGTTTACAGGATTTTACAAGCGTTTATAACATTATCATTAACATTACACTGTCATACTTTGCTGGACTCATTACAGTTACTGCACTGTTCTGCACTGAATTCATGATGCTGCTGCACTACTGGCACTCAGGTAGGGGTAAGGGGTCATTAAGGAGACATTTTAGAATGTTAATATCCACAGAATATCAAAGTACTATAGAACTATAGAATGACAAATTGAGAGGTGTCTGTATGTGTGTGTGTGTTTATCTCTAAAAATGTGTGTGTGTGCGTTTCTATGTTTGTGTGTGTATGTTTGTGTGTTTGTGTTCATTTGTGTATTTGTCTATATGTGTGTGTGTGTATAAAAATGTGTTTATGTATGCATGTGTGTGCGCGTGTGTATTTTTAAGTGTGTGTGTACTTTTTTATTTGCGTGTGTGTGTGTGTGTGTGCTCTGTGTGTTGCTACAAGCGACACAGAGACACTGAGGAACCATAACCCCCCCAGAACCCAAACGCAGGGAGGAGGTCCTCCTGGGTGAATGTGGACTGGAAGGTGTGGATGAGTGTCAGTGTGTCTGAGGACCCTCCTCCATCTGGGGACACTCTGTAGAAGGAGAGAGAGCCAGCAGGCCGGTCCACATACACTCCTACTCTGTTAGAGGGGGGGAGATCTATGACTGTTTCACTACCGTTGTAACAGACAGAGTAACCATCATCATGACAATAAAGAATCCAGGACTTGTTGTTGAATCCAAGCCTGCTGTTATCACCCCGTCCTCTCCTAGTGATTCCTCTGTATGTCACTCCTATATAAACATATCCTCCTTTCCTCTCCATCTCCACCTCCCAGTAACAGCGGTCAGTCAGACCCTCTCTACACAACACCTGGGGCAAGGAGTCAAATCTCTCCAGGTGATCAGGATACGACTTCCTCTGTCTAAACCTCGTCACCTTCCTGTTGTCCTCAGACAGAGAGAGTCCTCTCCAGGCTGTGTTTGGGTCCAGTGTGAGTTCACACTCATCTGATGGGAGAGAGAACCAAAGACATGATGAGTCTACACAGAAATACTCCTGATGAGGTCATCAAGATATGAGCCGTTTGGAGTCAGTTCAATAAACCCTTTAGAAATGGGTGGAGCCGTGAATAACCACTGAGGAAGAAAAAGTACTTGATTGGAAAGTACTCTCTTGATTTATAGATAGGACATCATTAAACGCTAGCAGTTGCCAACATTAACCTTGGATAACTACAATTGTGACTTTGATAGGAGAGGTGTTTCTAAGAATTGGTTGCCTAGTTTCCTAGGACCTAAAGTATGATGAAAATATATATTATTATATATTTTATATATAATTATAACGTAATCGATTTAGTATAATATATTAACATTTATATATTTTATTTATTAATATAAACATTATTATATAGTGATATATATTATTATATCAAATATATTTATTCACATATATTATTAGATATATTTTAGATCATGTTCTGAATATAAAATACACATACAAGTATGATTAACAGCATCCTGATTATGATTGTCTAATAATAATAACACTCATAATACTCATCATTAATAAATAATATTGTCACAGTAATTATATATGTTGTATTTTACAGAAGAAGGATTCATTGTGATGGTTATGCATTATGTAAAAGATACCAACCATCATGTATCTCATCAATATATTAATATATTGATAAGATACATGATGTCCACCATCATGTTCATTCCAGTAGGACGTCATCTCCTGCTGTGTGGATGGACTTTCAATCTGAGGAGTTAGTGTGTTGTTGTGATGACTCAAACTAAACAGACACTTACACTTCTTTAGAGTCGACCTCAGAAGCTTCTCCATCTCCATTTCCAGTGTCTCCTTCAGCTGATCCAGGGATCTCCTCAAGGTCCCTACGTATGACGGAGGAGGAGGGACCTCCACTTTGGTCCAGTCCCTGGTGTTTGGAGGATTCTTCAGGGATCTGAAGCTCTGGAGGAAGTGGAGGTGGTCTTCAGTGTGTGAGAGCTGCTTCACCTCTGAGCTCCTATTGGTCAGATCTTTAACTTCCTGCTCCAGCTCTTTGATGAGGCCTTCAGCGTGTTTCTCTATGGATTTTTGTTTCTCTTGAACTGTTTGTTTGTGATCATGCCGACACTTTTTAACGCAGCTCATCAGAGCGTCGAGGACCTGGTCACCATCGGCTAGCTCTCGGTCTGCGTCTTTTTTGCGACTCTCTGATGTGATCCCAGGTGGGAGTGGCAGAAGGAGCTCTGACACACTAGGCAGGACTTGACAGCCTTCAGCTGGGTCCCGGTACAGACGTCACAGGGAACTTCTTCTGGTTCAACACAAGGCTGCTCTTTGACCGGTACGGACCGTCTAAACTGATCAACTACCTCTGATAAGAGGGTATTGACCCGTAGATCGGGTCTTGTGTGGAACAGCTCGTTGCAAACATGACATTTGAACTGGACCTGGTCCTCCCAGAACGTGGTGATACAGGCTCTACAGAAGTTGTGTCCACATGGTGTGGAAACTGGACTCTTGAACACATCCTGACAGAAGGAACAGGAAAAGTTCTCCTCAGACCAGGCAGATTTAGCAGAGGCCATTCCTAGAACACATTGTTGAATCAAGTTAGAAAACAACCTTTTCTTTTAAACGTATTAAAGTGCCTAGACAACAGTTTTAAGCGGATAGACAGTGAGGGAAAAAGAGTGATGAAGTGAAAGAGATAATGAGATAGAGAGAGGGAGAGAGAGAGATAGAAAAGGGGGGGAGAGCGAGCGAGAGGAAGAGTGAGAGAGAGAGAGAGAGAGAGAGAGAGAGAGAGAGAGAGAGAGAGAGAGAGAGAGAGAGAGAGAGAGAGAGAGAGAGAGAGAGAGAGAGAGAGAGATAGAGAGAGAGAGAGAGAGAGAGAGAGAGAGAGAGAGAGAGAGAGAGAGCGAAACACAGTGAGAGAGAGAGAGAGAGAGAGAGAGAGTAGTACTACTACTACTAATACTACTACTACTACTACAATTACAACTACTACAACTACTACTACTAACACTACTGATACTACTACTACAACTATTAATTACTACTTATAATACTACTAATACTAATACTACTAACTACTACTACTTATAATACTACTACTACTATTACTTATAATACTACTACTACAATTCATTCTACTATTACTACTACTACCATCCACTACTTCTACTACTACTACTACTAATACTACTACTCCACTACCACTACTGATAAAACAACTACTACTACTACTACTACATATACTAATGACTACTACTACTACTACCACTACTAATATAACAACTATTACTATGATAAATACTACAACTACTCACAGCTACTACTACTACTACTATTCCACCACTACTACTACTATTACAACTAATACTATTACAACTACTACTAACACTACTGATACTACTACTACTACTATTAACAACTATTACTACTGTGGTGGAAATTTACGTGAATAAGAAGGCAAATTATCAATCAATAAGAACTGTCACGCATGAACTCAATTAAGTTTGAAGATTTATCAAGCAAGCAGAAACACAATGAACATATCCAAATAGACAAGTAGACAAGTAGTCAAGTGGTCAAGTAGTCAAGTAGTCAAGTAGCAAAACAGACATATAGACAGACAGTCAGACAAACAGACAGACAAACAGACAGACAAAGCTTTGTCGGGAGCCCCGAATCCTATGAGGTGAGGATAGGGAAGTCCGCCGTAATGCTGGCAACACTCAGTATTTATCCCTCCTTAGGACTGCCCCTAAGATACTGTCTTTCACCCCAATGATGCAAGTCTTGACCACCTGGCTCCACCAGCCCCATCCCCAGCACGGGAACAGAGGAACTCTCGTGCAGGCAGAGGAAGCCAGAGGTGTTGAACCAGGAGCGGCCAAGCCTTTGATCCAGCTCAATAGTTGTATGCCAACCCCCCCTCAACAGCTGTAGACTGCAATAGCCACTGTCCCCCGCTGTGAGATAAACATTACAGTTGGTCAAGCAGGATGAGGATAAGGATAAGGATAAGAACCCCTCAGGACAATAGGACAAAAGGGTGATAGGGAGAATTACATGGGGGGGTCACAAGGTCAAAGAAACAGAGAGTGATAGAAGGGACAACATATGATTTTTCCATTACATTTCCTCCCTTTTGATTATTATCATCATAATTATCACAACAATCTTAAATGGAAAAAACCTTCATTGATGATTTGAATGATTCATAACAATTTAATACATTTGCATAGCCAGGCATCAACTGTGCATCACAGTAAAATATCACCGTCGTTGGTCAGGTTAC
>JANIIK010000833.1:7500-12500 GCA_027704905.1 Muraenolepis orangiensis
GGGCTCCAGCTTCATTAGACCCACCCTGAGTACATCGTGGGCTCCAGCTTCATTAGACCCACCCTGAGTACATCGTGGGCTCCAGCTTCATTAGACCCACCCTGAGTACATCGTGGGCTCCAGCTTCATTAGACCCACCCTGAGTACATCGTGGGCTCCAGCTTCATTAGACCCACCCTGAGTACATCGTGGGCTCCAGCTTCATTAGACCCACCCTGAGTACATCGTGGGCTCCAGCTTCATTAGACCCACCCTGAGTACATCGTGGGCTCCAGCTTCATTAGACCCACCCTGAGTACATCGTGGGCTCCAGCTTCATTAGACCCACCCTGAGTACATCGTGGGCTCCAGCTTCATTAGACCCACCCTGAGTACATCGTGGGCTCCAGCTTCATTAGACCCACCCTGAGTACATCGTGGGCTCCAGCTTCATTAGACCCACCCTGAGTACATCGTGGGCTCCAGCTTCATTAGACCCACCCTGAGTACATCGTGGGCTCCAGCTTCATTAGACCCACCCTGAGTACATCGTGGGCTCCAGCTTCATTAGACCCACCCTGAGTACATCGTGGGCTCCAGCTTCATTAGACCCACCCTGAGTACATCGTGGGCTCCAGCTTCATTAGACCCTACCCTGAGTACATCGTGGGCTCCAGCTTCATTAGACCCACCCTGAGTACATCGTGGGCTCCAGCTTCATTAGACCCACCCTGAGTACATCGTGGGCTCCAGCTTCATTAGACCCACCCTGAGTACATCGTGGGCTCCAGCTTCATTAGACCCACCCTGAGTACATCGTGGGCTCCAGCTTCATTAGACCCACCCTGAGTACATCGTGGGCTCCAGCTTCATTAGACCCACCCTGAGTACATCGTGGGCTCCAGCTTCATTAGACCCACCCTGAGTACATCGTGGGCTCCAGCTTCATTAGACCCACCCTGAGTACATCGTGGGCTCCAGCTTCATTAGACCCACCCTGAGTACATCGTGGGCTCCAGCTTCATTAGACCCACCCTGAGTACATCGTGGGCTCCAGCTTCATTAGACCCACCCTGAGTACATCGTGGGCTCCAGCTTCATTAGACCCACCCTGAGTACATCGTGGGCTCCAGCTTCATTAGACCCACCCTGAGTACATCGTGGGCTCCAGCTTCATTAGACCCACCCTGAGTACATCGTGGGCTCCAGCTTCATTAGACCCACCCTGAGTACATCGTGGGCTCCAGCTTCATTAGACCCACCCTGAGTACATCGTGGGCTCCAGCTTCATTAGACCCACCCTGAGTACATCGTGGGCTCCAGCTTCATTAGACCCACCCTGAGTACATCGTGGGCTCCAGCTTCATTAGACCCACCCTGAGTACATCGTGGGCTCCAGCTTCATTAGACCCACCCTGAGTACATCGTGGGCTCCAGCTTCATTAGACCCACCCTGAGTACATCGTGGGCTCCAGCTTCATTAGACCCACCCTGAGTACATCGTGGGCTCCAGCTTCATTAGACCCACCCTGAGTACATCGTGGGCTCCAGCTTCATTAGACCCACCCTGAGTACATCGTGGGCTCCAGCTTCATTAGACCCACCCTGAGTACATCGTGGGCTCCAGCTTCATTAGACCCACCCTGAGTACATCGTGGGCTCCAGCTTCATTAGACCCACCCTGAGTACATCGTGGGCTCCAGCTTCATTAGACCCACCCTGAGTACATCGTGGGCTCCAGCTTCATTAGACCCACCCTGAGTACATCGTGTACAGCAAACAATCATCACCATGGAGGCTAAGACCTTGTTCTCAACAGCTTTAATGTCAACTAAATATTGGGTCTTTTTCAGTGTGTTTTTGTCACTGTATGTTGGTCAATATATTTGTTATTTGTTCATTGATTTAATTCCACTTCTTTAGGCCAAGAGACACACCTCTGCTTTAAAGTAGCACGTGCAAACTGATGCTTCACATGTCATTTCCTCGCTCATTTGCATATTGTATTTGTATATTTTCTGGCAGTATTCTGTTTTTTGCTGCATAACTAAAGCCGTCTGATATTCTATTACATCTTTAACTGTTAACAGCCTTGACTCAACACATGGCGTGTTCTTAGGTAGTACATTATGCAACATTCTCACAGCTTTGTTCTGTAATGTAATTAAAGGTTTTAAATGACTCATAGTGCATGTGAGTCAGCTGCTGCTTCTGCTTGTTTGATGTGTAGCGTCGCTGTCCATCCATGGGGCTGAAGTTGCGTTGTTTTTGTGCCTCTATGCTGAGCACGCAATGAAACATTTAGAGCGTTGTAGATGTTATAGAGCGCGCAATTTAACATTTTGGAGCACAGAAAAATATATTTTGCAATCAAATCAATTGTATTTTGAAGACAAATTGACTCTCAAGCCTTTAAACTCTTGCTCCAGTCCGCTCTCTCCCCCTCCCTCCCTCCACACCTCTCCCCCCTGTGCTCCACACCTCTCCACCCTGTGCTCCACACCTCTCCCCCTGTGCTCCCTCCACACCTCTCCACCCTGTGCTCCACACCTCTCCACCCTGTGCTCCACATCTCTCCACCCTGTGCTCGCTCCACACCTCTCCCCCCTGTGCTCCACACCTCTCCCCCTGTGCTCCACACCTCTCCCCCCTGTGCTCCACACCTCTCCCCCTGTGCTCCACACCTCTCCCCCCTGTGCTCCACACCTCTCCACCCTGTGGCTCCACACCTCTCCCCCCTGTGCTCCACACCTCTCCCCCCTGTGCTCCACACCTCTCCACCCTGTGGCTCCACACCTCTCCCCCCTGTGCTCCACACCTCTCCCCCCTGTGCTCCTCCACACCTCTCCACCCTGTGCTCCACACCTCTCCACCCTGTGCTCCACACCTCTCCACCCTGTGCTCCACATCTCTCCACCCTGTGCTCCACACCTCTCCCCCCTGTGCTCCCTCCACACCTCTCCACCCTGTGCTCCACACCTCTCCACCCTGTGCTCCACACCTCTCCACCCTGTGCTCCTCCACACCTCTCCACCCTGTGCTCCACACCTCTCCACCCTGTGCTCCACACCTCTCCCCCCTGTGCTCCACACCTCTCCCCCCTGTGCTCCACACCTCTCCCCCCTGTGCTCCACACCTCTCCACCCTGTGGCTCCTCACCTCTCCCCCCTGTGCTCCACACCTCTCCCCCCTGTGCTCCACACCTCTCCCCCCTGTGCTCCACACCTCTCCCCCTGTGCTCCACACCTCTCCACCCTGTGGCTCCTCACCTCTCCCCCTGTGCTCCACACCTCTCCCCCCTGTGCTCCACACCTCTCCCCCTGTGCTCCACACCTCTCCCCCCTGTGCTCCACACCTCTCCACCCTGTGCTCAACACCTCTCCACCCTGTGCTCCACACCTCCACCCTGTGCTCCACACCTCTCCCCCCTGTGCTCCACACCTCTCCACCCTGTGCTCGCTCCACACCTCTCCCCCTGTGCTCCACACCTCTCCCCCCTGTGCTCCACACCTCTCCCCCCTGTGCTCCACACCTCTCCACCCTGTGCTCCACACTTCTCCCCCCTGTGCTCCACACCTCTCCACCCTGTGCTCCACACCTCTCCCCCCTGTGCTCCACACCTCTCCACCCTGTGCTCCACACCTCTCCCCCCTGTGCTCTCTCTTGTTGCCCAGCGTTACAGATGGTTGTTATGTGGCTCATGTGTAGGAGAGAGAGCGTGGGCAGCAGCAGCAGCTGAAACATTTCCTATGCTCAATATGTTTCATTGCGTGCACAAAAATAACGCCTAAATCTTTCGGCAACTATATGCACATATGTTACGTTAAAATGGGGTGGGGCCTGGGGGTCGGGGGGTGGGGCCTGGGGGTCGGGGGGTGGGCCCGCCCTCGTAAATCAAATGCCCGCCCAGAGATGGACGTCTGCCGCCGGGTCTGACTGCCGCCCAATAATTTAACAATATATATTTATATTTAATAATATATATATTAATATATAATCTAGATATATTAATATAGAATACTACATCTATTCATGATACTTGTATGTGTATTTTATATGTAGTATTTCTGTGTAGACTCATGTCTTTGGTTCTCTCTCCCATCAGATGAGTGTGAACTCACACTGGACCCAAACACAGCCCACAGAGGACTCTCTCTGTCTGAGGACAACAGGAAGGTGACGAGGGTTAGAGAGGAGGAGTCGTATCCTGATCACCTGGAGAGATTTGACTACCGTCTCCAGGTGTTGTGTAGAGAGGTTCTGACTGACCGCTGTTACTGGGAGGTGGAGGTGGAGAGGAAAGGAGGTGTTTATATAGGAGTGACATACAGAGGAATCACTAGGAGAGGAGGGGGTGATGACAGCTTGCTTGGATGGAACAACAAGTCCTGGAGTCTTTATTGTCATGATGATCGTTACTCTGTCTGGTACAACGGTAGTCAACAGTCATACGTCTCCCCCCCTCTAACAGAGTAGGAGTGTATGTGGACCGACCTGCTGGCTCTCTGTCCTTCTACAGAGTGTCCCCAGATGGAGGAGGGTCCTCAGACACACTGACACTCATCCACACCTTCCAGTCCACATTCACCCAGGAGGACCTCCTCCCTGGGTTCTGGTTAGGGGGTTATGGTTCCTCAGTGTCTCTGTGTCGCTTGTAGCAACACACATTGACACACACACACAAACAAACAAACAAACAAACAAACGCACACATATACAGTATTCAGACACACACACTCAAATATATAGAAGTACACACACACATATATACAGTATAAAAACACACACACACAAAGTATAAAGAAGTACACACACACACATAAAAAAAGGGTTTTGGAATTAAGCCCTATATAAAAGCATCCATTACCACACACACACATATATATATATAATCACACATATAGAATCACACACACATATATATAAATACACACACATATAGAATACACACACACACATATATATAGAAATACACACACACACATATAGAATACACACACACACATATATAGAAATACACA